>JAIPRL010012858.1:0-11435 GCA_025469235.1 Pemphigus obesinymphae | reverse complement strand
ATTACCTGTATAGGGAAAAATTTATTCATTCTTATGGTATATGTTCTTATACTACTATAGGTATGAATAAATTTTTTTTTGCATCTACCCAAATTGAAAAACCTGCGGGGTCCACACGCGTCCTGTCCAATTTTTTTTTCAATTTAATTTTAATTCAAATTGTAGGTATATAATACATATGTGTAATAGGTACCTATTTTATATTCTTTCTTATTTAAATTTAATTGAAATTTCTTTCTCTATGCCCATTTAAATTCATTCCCACACATACTAAATTTTATTTATTCATTCTTTTGGTATATGTTCTTATACTACTATAGATATGAATAAATTTTTTTTTGCATCTACCCAAATTGAAAATCCTGCGGGGTCCACACACGTCCTGTCCAATTTTTTTTCAATTAAATTTCAAACAAAATATCTTAGCTAAATTTTAATTCAAAATATAGGTATATATTACACATGTGTTTTAGGTACCTATTTTAAATTCTTTCTTTTTGAAATTTAATTGAAATTTCTTCCTCTATGACTACCTATATATAAAGTCATTCTTACACTCATACTAAATTACCTGTATAGGGTAAAATTTATTCGTTCTTTTGGTATACGTTCTTATACTACTATATGTATGAATACATTGTTTTTGCATCTACCCAAATTGAAAAACCTGCGGGGTCCACACGCGTCCTGTCCAATTTTTTTTCAATTATATTTCAAACAAAATTTCTTAATTAAATTTTAATTCAAAGTATAAATTTGTAATACATATGTGTATTAGCTACCTATTTTAAAATCGTTCTTTTTTAAATTTAATTTAAATTTCTTTCTCTATGGCCATATAAATTCATTCCCACACTTATACTAAATTTAATTTATTCATTCTTTTGGTATATGTTCTTATACTACTAAAGGTATGAATAAATTTTTTTTTGCATCTACCCAAATTGAAAAACCTGCGGGAACCACACTTGTCCAGTCCAATTTTTTTTAAATTAAATTTCAAATATAAAAATTCTAATTTAAATTTAGTTCAAATTATAGGTATATAATACATATGTGTAATAGGTACCTATTTTATAATCTTTCTTATTTAAATTTAATTTAAATTTCTTCCTCTATGACCATATAAAGTTATTCTTACACTCATACTAAATTACCTGTATAGCGTAAAATTTATTCGTTCTTTTGGTTTACGTTTTTATACTACTATAGGTATGAATACATTTTTTTTGCATCTACCCAAATTGAAAAACCTGCGGGGTCCACACCCGTCCTGTCCAATTGTTTTTTAATTAAATTTCAAACATAAAATTTGTTTTATGTATTTTGACAGTCCAATTAAACAAAAAATACTTATTTTAGGATAGGTGTATTTGGGTACTTGTACTTTTAATACGAGACCGTTTCGATGCGACCGCGACGTCGCATGGAGTATTAAAAATAATATTGTCAAATGTCAACAAATTATGAAAAGGATTTCTAACAATAAATTCAGTATTATTATTCGTATTGGACTTTGACAAGGTGTTGTTTAGTGGGCGTCGGTTTGTCGAGCGACGAAAACCCGTTTATTATAGTTTCATAGTCCAAAATATCAAAGAAGAACCATTGAAATATAACATTTTATTATAGGTACCCAATTCATATTATTAACGCACTCTATCGGGTGAATAGCCGGCGCGTACAATTTTTTATGCTGGCCCAATCTAAAATAATTTATAATCAATAGTATATATTACTTAGAACAATTTGAATTTATAATATTTTCTTTAATAATTGAATTTCATTATCCATAATTGTATTTTTTTCAACAATAATAAAAATAAAAATATTGTTGTCTTTGCTTGTTTTGGCATTGTAATTTCATCGTTTTAAGAATATTTTTCCAACTTATTCAGCCTAAATGAAATAAATCGTACCCTAACATATTTACCATATATGAAGAAAACAATATACGTAATCTATGTACTTACTACTTACCAATAAATAATTGTTAATAATAAACAATGCAACCCTGGTAGAATCATTTTCAGTGGTGCATAAAATGGTGCATTGGTTGATAGAATATACGATTTACTCTTTACTGATAATTGATAATTGATACTACGAGATTTAGGTGTTATGTAAAACTAGAAGTTACGTAATTGTTTGAATAATTGAGAAAAGTTGGTTTCATTAATTCTTAGTTATAAAATAGATATTTTTGTTGTTTTTAGCAGACTTTAAGTAATATACCTGTACAATCATGCAATGTTTAATGGTTTTTGACAATTTAAATGACATCGTATTCATGAAATGCAATACAAAATTTCGGGCACATATTCAAAATGTTGGAATTTCAATGGACTTTATTAAACCAACAGAGGTTCACGTTTTTCTTATATTATGATATTGTTGGGGCTTTAAATTTAATTACCTACCCATCATTGATTTTTCTTTTATTATACATTTTCCGCTTTAATAAGAAACTTATAATTTAATAAGAGTTTACTCTAACTGTGGATAAGTTTTATAACATGCAACTTATGTACTTACATATCTGTTATTAGTTATTACTAAATTCTATTGCAATTTTTAGAATGAAAAAGAAGAAGTCGAAAAACTTGATCCAGATTTAATACTTCAGATTTTTTCACCTATGATTACGTCTCAAAAGATTATGAATTGTCATTTTTCCAACCGGTACAGCTCAATGCAATGTCAAAATGGAACAAATATTGTTTTTGATGAGGTAAATCTATTTTGTGATTAATATCATTCTTCTGTGTAAGAAATATATAAATTATAATCGCAGAGATATATATATATGCGATTATAATTTTTATTATAACCTATATATCTGTGATTATAATAATAATAATGGTATTATGATATGCATATATACATACTTATTTATTATTTATGCAGGTATGTAATAAATAATAAAATTTGGTTTTATTGTTTTATAGTACTTGGGTCATTTATTAATTTACATAGGAGATAAAGAAGTATCTTGGCAACAAAAAGTACTTGGCATATCAATTTTATTTATAAAAAGAATTTGTGGTTCTGATGTTTCTTTGTATGTTCTTTTTAAAATTTTAAAGTTATCTATAAAGGTACATGATGTAGGTACCTATTTATATGATTTTTCTAAATTTATTATATGTTTTAGATTAAAATATAGTCGCCGTCGCCGTTTACTAGTATCAAAACTTTTAGACATTTGGTTAAAACGTTCAAGCGAAGAACAATGCGTATTGATTGAAGCTGTTGAACAACTCACTGTTAGTACTGAACTTTCTTCTGCTGCATTATCAGCCGCTAAAACAGCAGCAGAAAAAATGAAGGCTAAATCTGCTTTTTCTAGAGTTCATATACTCATTATGGTTAGACAAAAATTTCTAACTTTATATTCTAGGTGATTATTATGTTTTTTATTTAATGTATAATTTTTCCAGTTGATAATTTTAAGATGCATTCAGAGTATTTAAAATGCTATGCAAATTAATAATTTACTGTAATTTGTAATATGATTTGATTCTAGTCGTAATGCAACTAATCTGTCAGCAGGCGATACACTATTCTTAGCACTTTTAGCTGAAGCTATACAAACAACTGATTCAGAACCTAATGATAAATCTGATCTTGACGTAATAATTATTGATAAAGACAATTTACTTAAATCTGAGCCGGGTAACATTTGATAAATTATAACACATTTATTTTAGTTGATATTCATTGTGAATATTATTTAGATGTATTATTACCACGAAATAAAATTAACAGTTTACTAGTTCTTTTGGGTCAACATGGATTGAAATTAAACGCTGTACATTTATCATACATTACTGATGGAGTTCCATTATTTATTATTCATGAGGTACCTAAATAATTTAGTTTTTACTAATTTTGATTAAATTATTATTTTATTTAGGTTGTATAACAATAGATATGTTGTTATTTAGATTGGAAATGATATATTTAATAGTAGCGTAATAGATTCATTAACATCATTTTGCATGATCCAAGAAATCCAATGTAGAGGAAATGTGGATCGTGAAGCACTCAAAATTGCTTATGACACGGTTGATAATTGTATGAAAAAAATAATTGATTTGTTTAAAAAGAAAAATGCTCCATTTGCTCCAACTCGAAGTGTTCTTGCCATTATTACTACTTTAGCTACAAGATGGGAGCCATTGAAGAAGTACACCATATATTATGTATCTTACATTTTATACTTTTTTTTTATTTTTTCTAGGAAATATATAGAATACTTCAAAAATAATGACAGTACAACTTTGAATGCTATAGAATCAAGTAACATGAATATTATATGTAGTTTAAAGGATCTTCATCATCATTGTATGCTCAATGAATCATTGATTGACAATTATACAAAAGAAGCAGTAGGTGAAGCTTCTGCCTTGGTTGCTGTAATGTTACGCGATTATACTTCATTTTTTGAAGTGAAAGCAATGAACAATTTTACAATGAGATCATATCCTTTTAAACTATTTAATTAATGAAAAAATAAATAAAAATTAAGGCTATAGATGATATATAAATATTATTATGACTTATAATTTTATACAATTTAAATTAAACTATAAAAATAATTAAAAATTTAATGTAATGAAATAAATAATAATAGATAATTATAAGTGCATATTTCTAAAATTTAATAAATACCATAGAAATAAGTAATAACTAATATAAATGGCTTGCAATTTATTTTCGATAGCTTTCATGTTTTTATGTTTTATATTATAAGTACCTACAATAGTTAATCAATTTTCTTTAATTTTATTATTTTTACAAGGTCGACTTTGAATATTAATAAATATTTAGAAGAATTTCCGGGTCTTGTGCATTTTATTTATGTTGATCGAATGTCTCACAGGATGATTGCTCCGGGGTTGGAGTTTGCATCACAAGAAACACTCGAACTTACTAAAAAAAAGGTATAAAAGATTTATATTATAAATTATATATGTATATTTTTAGTTGTAAATTATTGAAAAATGTAATTTAAATGATTATGTTTAATTTAGGTATGGTCAATGGTCGAATTTAGTAGACAACATTTAAGAGACGGTCATTTTATTGTCCTTTGGAAAGATAACACTTTTACCTATTCTTATTTTTTATGGTTTGAGGATCAATCTGTAAGTGGCTTGCAAGTACATATTTTTAGTTTTAATATTTAAATTAATTATACCTACCTACTTATTTCAATGTGAAAATCTGACTCAGTGAAATTGTATCATTATATCTAAATGTTTTAACCCCTTTAATAGTTAAATGTTTCATTAAACAATTTCTGTACATAGTAATTATTATTTTTAATTTAAGGGTACTTCATTAAAACCAAGAGTTAAACCAACAGCTTCTGAATTATTTCCAGGAATTTTAAATGGTGACTATTATGAGTGAGTAAAATTTTTATTTTTAAAATCTATTTGAAACATTTTAAAATAAAATAAATATTTTAGAAAACTTCTGGAACAATGTTTTCCGAGAATGCCAAAAGGAAAAGTCCGTTGTTTTGAACTTTTTTGTGTTCATTTGGGATTGGCTACAGCTTCATGTGTTTTAGAACATTCACGAAGATTGTCAGCTACCGTATGGGAAGTCACAGGAAAACCTAGTAATCTATTAGATTTGTTTTGAAAACAAGAATTATTATAATATTCATATTTCATTATACCTATATTTTATAAAATTAACAAATTATGTACATTGCAGATCTCATGTTATGAAATCATTTAAATATTTTTATTAATATATTGTTTGTGTGTTATTATGTTTATTATTTTGTATTTATGATATATTTTTAATATTCTTCTCCTTCACTTTCTCTCCAAACTATTTGGGATCAGTCGGTATTTACCGAAGTCTCAGCTTTCATTTGACTCGATCTCCTGCATCCTCATTACTTATACCGGTACACCTACTTAGTATTAATTTCTATCACAGCTCCCATCTATTTTCCGGTCTTCAAATATGTGATATATTTTTAAAGTTTTATAATTTATTAATTTTCTTGAAAGTACTTTTGCCAATTTTATACTTAAATTTAAATACATTTATTTATATATTGTAAATTTATATGCTAATATTAATTAATTAATTAGTAATATTTGTAATTTTGTATGTACATTGTATAAGGGCATAACATTGCCTAAAAATAATGTTATATTTATTTTCTATGCATTTTGTCATAATTTAAAAATAAATAATTTTTATGTATTACCTAATTTGTTATAGATAGATATATTATTCACCAGACTGTGTTTCATAATAAGTCACCGCTTGCTCTAAATGTATTGGTTGGACATTTTCAACTGGTACATCTCTTTAATTTTATTCGTATTTTTTTATCAACTGTTGAAATTATAAATATATAATTATAATTTCAAATTATCCCCACATATAATCATAATAATTTTATGAACTGAATACAATTTATCGACAATTATTAATTACTATAAGCAAAATAGTTTTGTTCAGTTAAAATTATCTACAATGTTCAGAATCAGACATTATTAACATTTTATTGTTATAAATAATAATATAAATAAATAAATAAATTATATAATTTAAGTTTATTATTAAGTTATAAATAATAAGATGATTCCACTCAATAGGTACTTAATAACATTATTTAATTTATATAATCAATGTTTATACTATATATATATATATAGAAATGGATGTATGTATGTATATTTCACTACAACATCGAAACGCCTAAAATAATTTTAACCAAACTTGGTACACATATGATTTACTATCTGAAAAAAAATACTGGTAGGGTAAGATAGTTCAATTGCTATCCTTTTAGGGGAAGAGAGGAGGTTTTATCTTTTATTCAACTGGTCGTAGAAAGCTGCAAATTTCAGAGAATAATATTCCTTTAATAACATAGATGCCCAATAAGAAATTTTTTTTTTTTGCAATTCAAACTTTAAGGGGTGGAAGAGAGATGTGGGTTTTGATTTTTATTCAACGTGCAGTCTAAACTATTGGTTGAAGAAAGTAGAAATGTTTGAAAAGCCAAAACTTTTAAAGACATATATGTCCGCTAAGAAAGGAATTTTTAAAATTTGATCATTAGGAGGAAAGGGAAAGAGGAGAGACTTATCCATTTCTGGAAGAAGGGATAATGTACAAATTCATACAAATGACGTACATATTATTTGTAAAAATTGTACTGACACAAAACTATTTTTTAATTGAAAAACTATTATTATTCTTAAAATGTCTAAAAATTTGGATTTACCGAATCCCTTAAAAATGGGGTGTGCGGAGTCCTTATAATATAATTATATAATATAATATGCATTAATATTACTCATTATATTGGATTACAGAGTATTATAAATATTTTGTCAATGGTGAGTAATATATATATATATAAGAATAAGAGTAATTTATAAAAATAATATTTATAAGTGCACACTTATTATAAGAGGACGCTACAAACTCGATTTTCAAGGGATTCTGTATAGGCAACTTTTATGACATTTAATGAAAAAATTAAAATTCAATAATTTAAAAAAATAAAATATATTTTGAAAGTAGTCAAGGGGCCTCCACACCACCGGTTTTTTTGGCCAAAAACTACTTATTCTAATTCCAACGGTTCTACCCGATACGGGATCGGATAATAATGTTGAAAACATATTTGGATTTTTCATTACTCTCTCTAGAGAACGACCGTTTTACATTTTTCATTTTATTATTTTATAATAAAACCTGTTTAAAATTTTCAAAATATTCAGCACAAAATATCTAATTAACTAAAATCAATTTTAAAAAGTACAACGGTCATTCTCTCGTACATGTTGTGAATATTTCAAATATTTGATGGAATTAGAATAGTCCATTTGAGTGAAAAAACTCGACATTTTTGTGATTGTAAAATAATAAGGTGACATGTGCATGCGAGTGCGTATAATCATTGATATATATATATAATATTATAATCAATGGTATAATGCTTCTCCAATATATATATACCTGTATTACATAATATTCCGAATATTACATTATATTGTTATACTCATACTCATATAAAATCAAATGTAAATTTATATACCTATAGTATCCTACCTACATTGTATTTATAGCAACATCTAATTTGTGTGATCCAATTATTAGAAACCATTATTGTAAATTATTATCGTAAGGTACACTCTCCAAACGAAAGTACTGACCTACACAGTTTAAAATAAATGTTGTATTTCTAGGCATGTATTATGGATTATAAAACAAAAAAAGTTTTGTATATTGGTGTAAGAAATAAGCACTGTTCCGTGTGTCAAAAATCTGAAACACAAAATAGGCCACCATCTGAGCACGTGTGCTACAAAAATTGGACGCGAACATCCACAGCTATGGAGGCTGACATAATTGTTGATGGATTTTGTCAAAGTATTAAAATGCACAATTTAATTTATAGTCAAATTATTGGGGATGGAGATAGTAGTGTCATAAAAAAAATTCAACTATCAAAACCTTATGGGAAGGATGTAATAGTAAAGACAATTGAATGCACCAATCACATTTTACAAAACTATTGCATTCGTCTTAGAGATTTGCCTACTAAAAGAAAATGTTCATCCGGTTTAATTGTACCAGGATATATACGAAAGAAAATAAAAGATAATTTATTGAGACTACGGTGAGTACATAAATGATGAAAAATGTGATAGAGAAACCGAATGTTATAAATATTATTACTAAATTACATTTTCTTTTAAAAAAATTTACTTAAAGTTTGGCTATCACAAAAGCTATAATATTTAGGAAAGAAATGGATTTGCCTCATAACGATAAAGTGAAGTTGTTGAAAAATTATATTTTAAATGGACCGTTTCATGTATTTGGATTTCATGATAAATGTGATAAGTATGAAAAATATATTTAATTATAATTTTAGCATAATTACTAATGCTATTATAATCGTTTTTAGATATTTTTGTACAGGAACAAAAAATAATGAAAATAATTTGATCCCAGAACTACAAAATTGTGGCGTATTAAATGATGTAAGTGCAGCAGTAAATTTAGTAGCTTACCATTCTAGCAGTTTGATATACCATGTAAACAATAATTGTGCAGAAACATACAATAGTGTAGTTGCTAAGTATGTAGGAGGGAAACGAGTAAATTTTTCATTGAGAGGTAACTACCTAACTATATAAATTATAATATTATGTGTAATGTATATATTGATACCTAACAACACAGTTGTGCTAAGTCCAATATTATCAAATTGAGATTTTGACATAATTGGAATCGTGGTTGACAGTTGAATAATTTTTAAGATTATCAATTTTATGATAAAAGAAAAGGTTAAAAATACACAAAAAAAGTCCCCACAAGCTTGAAATCCAATATCCTAAAACGTAAGTATGCTATTATCCAGTGTTCACACAATAAAAATCTATCGGCAAAACACCTTTTGTGATTTTCCAAAATTTAGGTATAGAAAAAAAAATGGACATGGCACAGCTGCAATCAACACGACAAAACAATTATTAAAATACCTTTATATACTTTATATATTAAATAAAAAATTATTTAATTATTTAAATCTAATATTATTTATAATTTTTTTTTAGGATCTTATAACGCACGGTGCAATACTGCAGTTACCACTTATAATTATGAACCAAATTATATACGACAATTTCATAAAAAATCCACCAAATTAAGTCCAGGATTATATACAAAAAAGTTTATTGTGAAGGAAAACAAAAAGAGATATAACAAGAAAAATAATCTTTTAATTCAAACTAAGTAACTTACATTATATTATTAATTATTTTACCATGTATGTATTACCTATTATTATTTTCCTATTATTTAGACCAAAATTCCGAAAAAAAATAATCTTTGGGCCGGATTCAGATTATGGTGCTATAGATGAAGAAACTGATTGTCAACCATTACCAATGACTAGAGAAGAATACAAAGAAAAAAAAATTGAATTTTTAACTCTTTTAAAATTAAGCGAGACCGATATTTTTGAACTTCAACTCCGTACTATTGATCAGTCAAATAATGAGGAATGGAAGAAGGAAAGATTATCACGACTGACCGCTTCCAATTTTGGAAAAATATGTAAATTACATAATAGTACTGTGAGAAAAAATAGTGTTATTTTTATCCTCTACCAATCTTATTACTTTCATGGAACTATTGCTACTAGGTAAACAAAATAACTATTGTGGCACCTATTAAAATTTGTATATATGTACTCAGCTATATATTATTATTCATTTTCACATATTCTATTTAGTTACGAAATTCAATTTGAATCGATAGCCAAAGAAGAATTTGAAAAAATATATAGACATAAAGTACTTCCAGCAGGTTTATTTGTTGATTTTAATTTGGCATTTTTAGCTGCATCGCCAGATGGATTGATTGGAGATGTTGTTTTATACGGATAACACCACCAACGGTTTTCCGTAATAAAACAATATTAACATTTTCAAAGTTTTCAATTTATACATACTACATAATATGTAGTATGTACTACTATACAATAGTAGTATTTTTTTTTTATATTAACGATATAGAAAATTATTTTTTAATAATAATCGAAAAATTACTAAAACTTGTCTTTACATATGTTAAATACGACTATTTCAGAATATATTGTAGGTACTTATTTACCACAGAATTTCAGCAATTGTCAGCACACGACAAACCCCTTTCCCCCTAGATGTTTACGTATAATACTTGAACGCCCCCTTAATAAATATTAGTAAGTTAAAAGTTTGTCCTTCGGTCCTCGGACAGGATAGTGTAATATTATTATATTCTACCTGAATGCAAATAATACATACAGATATTTAATTTTGAATCAGACAAAACAAAACATAATAATTTGTCTATGCTACTTATAATAAGTGGTTAAAGTGAGGGGGGACGGCGTCCCCCTTCTGTGCTTAGCTTAAGTTTGGCGTCCCCTTTAGTATATAGTCCCTTTTATATTTCTAAATGTTTAATTAAAAGTTGAGACTGAATTTATTCTTTTGTACATAATATTCAAAAATTAAATAAAAAAAGTTTAAAAAATGGTATTTAGTTACAAATTGTATGCAAGATCTATATTATAGAAAAAAACTATTTCGATTTTTCTTTGTTCTCCAGACATTCTCTCCTTGGCCGGAATATAGGTAATTAATATGGGTATTTTAAAATTATAACCACGGAGTATGTACATTATACAATTTATACATAATATAATAGGTACCTATATACGTATATACGTCCGTGATCAATTTTTACAAATTAGGTCAATAATAACCAGTGGCGGTTCATCCCCAAGATGGGCCCTTGTGCAAAAGTAAAAAAGGGCCCCCTTCACTTTTTAATTCTAAATAATATAAATATAGGTTCATAAATTCAAATTTAAAGTAAGTATTTTTATA
>JAIPRL010012857.1:0-11436 GCA_025469235.1 Pemphigus obesinymphae | reverse complement strand
TGGCGAATGATATGAGGAAGGTGGGAGTAAGTGAAGAAGATGCGGGAGATAGAGTTAAGTGGAAGTGTAGGACCAGGGTGGCCGACCCCAAATAGTTGGGAGAGAAGGCGAAGGAGAAGAAGAAGTATTCGTATGCATTTTTATGACTCGTTTTCGGGGCAACCTGACTGTTTATGTACCTCCTGATTATGCTGTATTTATATATAGATAATAATATGTACCTATGGGTGGTTGCGATATTTCCACGTCCAAACACTTCTAGAAAATCCAGCCATAACACCTATCCGAACGAATATATAGGGTACATAAAATCGAATGTAAAGAACGATTTAACAAAACCAATAGGGGGGGGGGGAGTCTACCCAAATTTTTGAACGGGGAAAAATGTCCACCTTATCATTTGAACACTGGAGGGGAAAGTTACAGGGGAAAATATAAGATAAACATTAAACTACAGAGGTGGTGCTGGCTGTTACCCTCTAACTACTACCGTGCCCTATTGTATATTTTCCTTCTATCTTGTATTGATTATTCTACAGCACAATAAACCTATACTCGGTCATTTTATTTTTGCTGTTCGTATAGGAATTACCTATATGCGTTTGATTTGTAGATTACAATGTTATAAAATTATTTTACATACCTATAGGTAGATATCTATATGTAGTATTCGATTGTGTATTATATCAATGTGAAATCACATTTGACCGAACGGGCCTAATTTAGAAGTTACAGGCTTTTGCAGTTCACGAATTTAAAGTTTATTGCTCACTGTGCAATTCAAAATGTTAAAATACCTTGAAAGTTATAATTTAAGGTTACATTTTAAACATAATTCGTTTATGTGTCATTTACGTTAGAATAAATATGTTAATAAAAATTAATAGGTAAATAATTTTTGTTCCTACATAGATAATAGGAATAATAGGTATACATATTGTATAGCATTTTATTTTGGTGGCGTATTTAGAAAGTGATAGGAAAAAGCATTCACAACAAATGCAGCATATGTACCCGAACCTTTTTTTTATCTGTTTGCCCCAGTGCTAATATCTAAAAGTCGAAGCTAGTGCTATGGTTCATATTACAATTGATATACAATGCCTATAATATTTTATAAAAATTCGTCTATTATTACAAAAAAAAAAAAAATGCAAAAACCTATTCATTTTCTAAGCTTAAATTTCATTTGTTGACCCGGGAACCAATACCGTAGTTACGGGACGGCGGACAGGATACGATTTATAGATCGGCTGACAATGAAACCATTTGAGAGCAGTGATATCAAAATTAATATCGTTATATATATATATATATATATATATAACGATATATTATATTAATATCGTATTATAATAGGGGATTTTTCATATTTTCCCAGAAGTTTCAATGTTTGTGACCTTTAAAAATGTATCTTTTTATAATTTTAAAATGTAAAAAAAAAAAGAGTAAAATATTCAAAATCACACCCACGTTATGCGTTTAATATTACCTAAGTTATATGTTTTATTGTAAAACTTATACATATAGCCCCAAACATAATAAATATATGAAAATAAATAAATAGAACGACTCTTCTGCCATCATAGAAAGGTCGTCCTTATTCCTTTTTAAAGGACATGAAAAAATTTAAAACGCATGTTTCATAAATTCACTGAAGATATTATTAGGTGCCTATATTATACATCACTATAAAATATTTAATATTACATAAATACCTATAGAATATACTTACAAAATTAAAATAGAAACTAATAAGTAGGGCTCGGTTTTTAATTCTCTAAAAATATCAAAAAAATGCATTTATGACCTATAAGTCCTAAAAAATGTCCTAACAAAATTGTATAATTATAATTACATTTTTTACTTTAAAAAATAAACAAAATATATAAATTAATTAAAAAATAATACTTATATGAAACGTGTATAATTATTTAGTTAAATTTTATTGTAAAAAAAAATGAGTGATCCGTGTGATTCAATCTGAAACTGTAGAGTCTAAAAAAAACCAAAACCATATAAAAACCTATTTTAACGCTAACACGTTATAACGAAAAAACGAATAACCTTTTCAATCCTTGGTCGTCCCAACAGTGAAGCGGACTCATTTATTTTTCGCTATACTAAATTATTACCTACGGTTCAAATTGTCCACTTTTTCATGTTTTCTATTGTACAATTATTATTCGTGGGAAAATCGTTTGGAAATAAACTGAGTTATAAACATTTGCTGCTGTGATTTATATTTTGTTGGCCATCAATCCTCGCCCCCGAAATTAGTATTATTATTAAATTATTATATAAATATTTCCTCATAATCGAACGTATATGACCAAAATCGGGATTGATGCCAGGTAGAGTGGTACATACATAACATCCTGTTAATCTGTATTTCCTTTTTTACTATAATATATTATGTCATTTCCATTCCCTTGCCGTCGGGTCATGTATTGTGTGCCTATCATAAACATTGTACGACGCGACTAGGTATTAAGTTAACAATTCTGTAAAAATCACGCGCAAAATTATTTTATCAAAGAATAAAATTATCGGAAAATTGTTAAAATCGATTATAGAACAATTATTAATTTCCCTTTTTTTATCGTCCCTTATTGAACGGCGACATTTAAAAAATATTTTAACAACATATCCATGGTAAAGAAATACGGCATTGAGACAATAATATAATCGATTTCATATTTTCGTGTAAAAATCTTTGTTTATTGTCTCAAAAATAACATTTTGTAATTGAAATATTTTTTTATACACCGAAAATTGTAAATAAAATTTTGAAATTTATTGTTTTTTTTTTTTTTATTATTATTATTATAATACTCACAATTTATTTTTTTCGAATTTTTATTATTAAATGTTATTCCATATTTACTTATAGTGTATACTAGACACAACCAAACAGACAATTCGCATACTCGGTTGTCTACCTTATTGGGGTTTTTACTACTTTCCTTGCGCATAAAACGCCGCAATCTAAAATACAAATCAGTAAACTATATTGCCACCCTTTAAGGGGCAAAAACATTTCAATCGTCGTGTATTTTTTACTGATCTTTCGGTCTTTCATTATCGGTGGCACGTATAAAATATAATAATATACGATATATATATATTAAATATTACTATTACTATGTACTATTTACAGCACACAACCATTAACATACAAGAACACACGTTATCAAATATCAATATTATCATACTGTATACTGTCAATAAACCAAGATAGGCTAGAGACGACAACAACGCCCAATAAGTGCTTAAGACACTTCTCCAAAGGTCTTCAAGCGTTTAGTATTCCAGTGTCCATACACACTGTTCTCAGCAATATTTAAATCTGGTTTTTGATACAAAGAGCGCACGGTAAACAAACCGAAAATAAGCAAATGGTAATTTATTTAAAACGATTATTTATATTATATATATAAATGTTAATCATTTATTTATTTATTTTTTATAGCATGTTGATTTTTGCTACTCATCGTCTTATTCATCTCCGTCACCGCCGAGTTCTAGTTATGCAACAGAGAACGAAATCAAATTGCCCTCTTTTTACGTCCTATTTGCATGTTCCATCGTCACCGTCACAAATAAAGATCAAACACAAAAAGAGTCAACCGAGAATTGTTATGTAATGAATAAATATATAAATAATGTATTGTATAAAATTAAAAATTTTATATCGAAAGAAAAATTGATTTTTTCAAAAAATTTATCATACGATGATACATTTAGGTATATAAACGTTTACAATTTTCTAACATCTCAGTTAAACGGATTATAAGCAAGGTCGATGCTAAATAATATTTGTGAGAGTTCGGAAAGTATAAAGTTGACGACGACTTGTGCTTAATAATGACGAACTACAAAAATTTTCTCTCGTTTCACTGGAAATATTTCGTTACCTATCTATATATATATATATATATATATATATTACTAGAATTCAATCATATATTTTTAAATATTTACCATAGTATAGCACATGAAACTGATATCAGCGCGTCTCGTGACAATATCTCAGTGGAGACTTTTTTATATTTTTCTAATATATTATAGCCACTGACGATTATTGGTCGTTCGACAAATTTTTAGAATGCATGTGGTAACACGGCATAAATTGAATCATTCGAAAATCACTATTTTGACGTGATATGACCACTCGGTGCATCGTATATCACTGTTGTATCTGTTTTTCATAGATCGTGGTTACTAATTAATTATTGTTACAATGGCTAATTTTTCTGATTTTTCGTAGTGCACATTTTTAAATTTGAACTTAATTATCAATGACTGTGGGGGAGAAATGATGCATTTACAATACTTTCTTATGGTATATCTTATAATATACATATGCTTATTGTTTATCTCCAGTGTCGGCCAGGCGCATAAAGAACCTAGGATACTGTTTTTCAAAAGAGCCTCAAAAAATGTACACTCGAATATTTTATTTTTATATAAAATCGGCATATTTTATACCAATTGAAATGCAAGTCGGGCTGTTTCTAAAGAGTTGAATATAGACAATATCTATATAAATCTATGTAATATATATCTATACATAATTACTTTTTGAACAAAAAAAAAAAAAAAAAAATGCTTTCGTATTTACGAAATTGTGAAACTTTGGCTGATCCGATTTTAATTCTGTAAAAACTTAAGATTGTTTGACATCTTTTCTAGGTTTTAATCGAGGCTCTTTTTTAAATTATGAATTTTAGCCTTAAATATTATAAAAATTATAAAAATAATAATATCGTCCAACTCGTGAGCCGTGATGGTGACGGTTTTAATTAGGTTTTCGGATTCTATAACTAGTAGGTAGTTATAAATAATATGAATACGATTTACAAATTATCACTTTTAACAAGTACCTAAATATTTAATTTATATGTTACCGACCGAAGTTTATTTATACTTAACATAATATTGTGCTAGTATACGATATTAATATTATATTATCGATAGATCGCGGGGTAGAGATAAACAATTATTTTCTAAAATATACATACATTATAAATTTATAATATCTATATTAAATAATATTGACATTTTTCCACGGCCTGCTAAATACATATTTATAACTTAAAATTAAAATTTTATTATTTCATCTGAAGTATTTAAATAAATTGAAATCGTAATTTTCCGATAATCTAATATGCATTTATTAAATAAGCAAAAAATTACTCGCCAATTTTTTTTTACCGACTTAATAAGCAGAAAAAAAAGGTTATAAAGTTTTCTTACTAACCGACTTTGCCGAGCAATTACCAACTGACTTAGTTTTTACCAAATAATTTTCTGAGTGAGTGGTCTTATCACAACCACCTAAACCTCCTTTCCCTTCAGCCCTGATTATAAGTTATAATTTGTGGTCATGGAGAATGAAACAATAAACAGCAGTTTTTTCAGAAATGTATTAGGTATTTAAAATTCCCTTCATATGTCGACGGTAAACGATTTCACATTATCATTGTTTATATTATTATAATTGTGTGGAAACCACATTTTGATAGTAGAAGTGCACAAAAGTATCGTTCATAGTATGGTTTTCGAAAATTAAAGAACCTTGTATTATTATGAAAAATAACGAAAACTATTTCGAAAATTTTTACAAATAACGATCTTTGGTAGTATTGACAATCGTTTGTTAAATATAACGATTAATTAAATATTTAGTTTTGATACTGCGGCCGTAATTAATACAGCCTTTTAAAACCAGTCGTTATATATACGTAGATCTATGACATTTTTAGAAATGTTATCTATGGCTTCGAATAAAATAACGATAACTATTATAATTATTTAATATTTATATTTTGATAATATTTATTATAATTAAATTATTCATTAGTTTCGCGTTTTCTATATTAAGTGAAATAAAATATCAGAAAACAATGTTATATAGGTACTAATTGGTAATAATAATGATTATTGTCACTACAACGGTACCTATATTGTAATAATTATAAACGATGTACACCTATAGCTCTCGGCATTTATATATATTATGTAAAGTATTATTATTTATTACGTTTAAATGTTTAGATAGGTACTTACCATAGTTTCATGTTCATTTATAGTAAGTACTTAATACTAATCGTTTTAATTTGTTTTAAATAAAACCACAAAATATGAAGAAAAAAAAACAAATGATCTAACTTTCAAAAATATTTGGAAAAACATTTTCATGGGAAAAATAATTAAAATTCTGCAGTTCTACCAACTTGATACAAATATATTTACCTAATAAATAACGATCGTAGTTATTTTACATATTAAATAACCATTATCAATATATTGTAACTTTAATATTTCAGACATGTGTTGTAAATACCTATATTCAATATACAATATTTAAAATAACACGATTTGAATATATTGTGACATTATTTTTTGTACAACATTGTGTAAACATGATTTGAATGGTTACTATAATAATTGTTGCACAAATATAACCTTAATAAAAATGGAAAAGAAGACATTTTAAATCGTTTCAAGTACTTGAAAATTCTTTATACTTATATACTATACCTAAATATTTTTTTTATTTAAATGAACAATTTTATAAACTTCTTTAGCTTTAGACATCCAAATGCACATTATAAATTACACCCATAAAGGAGTCCATACACAGTCAGTTTTGAATGACAATCGACGTGATTGACATTCAAGACTGACGATTGATAACTTCCATATTCGGCCAATCAAGAAGATCGATTTTCATTCATTTATTTATTTCGTCAGTCAAAAAAATAATGCTGTCATGTTGCTTCGTATTTATTGAAATGGATAAAGATGCTCTCACTGGTATTGCCATTTATCTCATGTGTGATAACGGATAGAAACTCAAAAGGAGGAAGAAAAATTTCTAGGTTAAAGAATGGTTAAAAAAAATAAACATATTATCCAATATCATGTGGCCGTTAAACTACGGTACAATTTAATAAAATCAAAATAACTTTTTTATAATTTTATATAATATATTATATATAGTTTAATAGCCAAAATTCTTCATATTATCATTATTCAATTTATTCATTTTAAATAAAGTTTAAATTAAATAAAAATATAAAGTAATGTATAGGTATGAAATATAGTACTTAAATAAATAATATATAGGTATATTTGTTATTTTGGAAAACACATGGGCTCGTGTACTCTGTACTCTTCGGCTGACATTCATGTACATGCACGAGCAATCATGAATGTCAACTATTTTGACTGATGGTGAAAATTCAAACATGTTTAAATTTCATCAGTCATAAAATTCGATTGTCAGTCATTATCAGTCACACACATACATGGTCGGTCATAAATGTCAATCAAGTTGACTTTCATACAAAAATGGCCCCCTTTATGGGTTTAATGTATAATGTGCATTTTGGAGATGTCATGTTGGAGGTTTATTGTACATTGTTCTCAATGATCACAGAACTTGTTGCCTAAAAATAAGAAAAACTTTTTACGAGAAAAAAAACTCCACGGTTTGTTATTGTTATATGAACCGCTAAGGCGAGCACTACCTACTTTATATTATTACAATTATTACACCGTGTTGTGTGTAATGTGATGGAATAATTGTTTTCCAGATCGGTGTACGCAAATGGTTCTATTTCGTTTACAAACTAACTTACGTGCTTGGGATTATCGGTTACTTCGTCATGGTCGCTGCATTCTTTAATATCAGCTGTTGCATTCAATGTAAACTCAGCTATATACAGATTGATAATAATTATTGTGAACCTACTGTGGTTAGGACAAGACATTGCTGAATTATAATACGCATTGGTAATGGTTGCACATTACAGAGTTAGTTTTGTAATTGAATTATTAATTAGCAGATTGAATTGCTGATAATATTGTTTTGTGTATATATAGGCTTTAAAAGCGGATTTACCGAATTGAATTTAAGGAAAGGTTATTGTCGTGATATTAAAAAAATAAAAGTATAATATATATATATATTAATGCTCTTATTATCTTGAAATTAATTTTACATAATATATTAAACAAATGTTTGTAAAACCAATAGCTTTAGCAACTACTCAATGTCTAAAGCAATAGCTTGAAAATAATAAATATATTAAATGGTTATAGAAAAGAAAAATTATAAATGCATTATTTTATTAGTGTTATTCGTATATTATACACATCCAGGAATGCCAAATAGAAGCTTAGATAAAAATATTTGTACTGTTTGTCGTAACAAACTTCTAGTGAATGTTGGAAAAGAAGATTAAATATCCAACCTAATTTACAATTCACATGTAATCATATACGTTAGATTTATTTAACAACTATTAATATATGTGTACTTTTATATACTTTTCTGATATAATAGTAATTATTATTATTATTTATATATTTATATAGTTTGCATGAAATTTGTATTTGAGGTCGTGGTGAATTGTTGACAAAAAACAAACATATTGCATAGGGAAAAGTGGACCTTTAACTGATATTCCGTAATCCGTATCCTTTTTGATTGGGAATAAGTTTGTTTTAGACATATATAAGCAAATATTTTTTTAAAAATACATGTTCGCGATTTTTAGGTAATTACAGTCATAAACATGAAAATCTCAAAAATCAGTAGACACCAATTTTTTTATAATAGCAATTTAAAATTTTTATAATACCCATTTCATTTTTTGATAACATGTATTACTTATTTCAGTTTGAAATGTGTTCACGTTTCAAGGGGAGGAAAGGGTTAAATAAACTTGATATGTTCACAGGATAAGTATTTAAGCACTATATTGATGACATAATTTTTTTTAAATATTTTCTCAATTTTAGTCCATTTGCGGCAATTTTAAATTTTGAATTATTTTATTCGTAAAAGGGTTAACTTTAAGTTTAAGATTGGAAAATTGTATGAAAGGCTAAAAGTACATCATTCTAACTATATCCGAAAAACCATTCGGTAATCACATTTGTTTTTAGTAGCTATTAAAATTTTTTGACAACATATTATTTCAGTATGAAATATATGTTAGAATTTCAGGGAAAAACACTGTGTATCTATGTATATTTTCGTCGTATATTTTTATTAGCTATATAAGTACTAATATCAAAACTCGTGTAATATACACCGAACTGCATTAGCGGAGTTCAGGAGTGGGACTTCAGGAAGCTTAGCCCCCCCCCCCCTAAAAGTTTGGCAAGATCTTTCAAAAATAGTTTGAAAAATTATTATATTTAAGTGTATACGTATAGATACTTTTGCTAAAAGATCTAAGAATATTTCATTTAATAAAATAAAAATATCGGGTTTTCACAAACCCATATCTAATTTTGTTTTGATTTATCAATTAAACATGAAAGTGTTAATGAATCTGTTTGTGTGGAAGAACACACAAACTCCGATTCTGCAAATAATTCTGTACCTATATTATCAATGTGACAAATCCAGTTGATTTAGAGGACCAAAATTCCGACCTACCCAGCCTGTATTAAAGATAGGTAACTATAATAAAAATAAATATAAGTATAACTACGACTAAATTATTTATCAATAAAACTGCATTTTCAATGTTATGTGGTAAAAAAAAAAGTGAAATAGTAAAATAAAAGTAAAAATTAAATAAAAGTAAAATAAAATGTCTCCCTATATAAAACTTATTTATGAGGCAAAAAATCGAATGAAAACTAAACGCGTAGCTGAAATATAGGTACACTAAATAGGTATAGGTACCCAACAAAAAAGCACAGTGTTATTTTACTTTTCAGATTTTGATAAGTTTCAAATAGTAAATGATTTTTTTCTAATCTGTAATCTATAATTTATTTATTTTTCATGATAATATGTTGTGATTTGATTTATTAATTATTTTAATTACAAGTCTGTCGTACCTATAAAGTCTTAGCCGCCCCCCCCCCCCAATAATTCAATCCGATTTCTACCAATGCACCGAAGCTTTGCTCAGAATCGTTTTATCGAAATAAATGATTTATGATCGCTTTAAAATTTAGTATATTCACCAGTCACCACCAGTATCCTACCCAACGGCGAAGGGCATCCACCACCTATACGGGCTGGTTTTTTATTTATTATCAAATATCATAATTATTTTGCTAATCATTATCAACAAATTTGATGTTTGTAAATCATAATATTTTTATTATTGATAAGTTTTATTATGTAACGTTCCGTGAATGACACATACTCGCAACAATATTAAAATGAGAGATGATATTGGGATATTGGGACATGAGGTGTTTGCAAAAATAATGATTTTTTTTTTGTCTCCTTGATTATCGTTTATTTTTTTAATTTTCAACTAAACGATTTAATATTAACTCGTTTATAATATATACGAGTATGCAGTGCCGGATATAGGGGGGGGGGTGAACCGGGGCACTTGCCCCGGGCGCCATTATGATGGGGCGCAAAATGTAAAAATATTTAAACTTTTCGTCCCGCTTTTGTAAGTGGGGTCCCAATTGATCATTTAATTTTTAATACGAATTGACAAATGACTTTTTCTTTTTTTTTTATTAAAATTTAAAAAAGGGCTCTACAATTATTTTTGCCCCGGGCGACAAATATCTCTAAATCCGGCACTGCGAGTATGTCCCATTAATAGATACACGATTCGCTTTATTTGGATTAAAAATAATATTATATATTATAGGTACATTTTTGTAAAAACATGTTTACGTACGCAAAACAAATGAAATAGCATTTTGGAGATAACCTCATCATAATATTTTTCAAATATTACCTATGTTTAAAAATAAGTTTCAGTGTCATAAAATGGGGAGAAATAGCATTTTGTGCATAGGTTCACATTGGCTGTGAATTTAGGGGGGGGGCTAGAATAATTTATGGTCCATATGGGCCCTTGCCCCCCACGCCCCCCCTACGGTACTACAATAAACCACATAACAATAATTTTAAATTTTTATACAAATATAATAAAACAAAACTTATTTAATTAATTATACTTACCTATATGAAAAAATTAATATCTAGTATAAAGTCAAAAATATTATTTAGTTCGATGAAATTTTACAAGTAAAAATATCAGTTATAAATTGAACATAATTTCCTAGCCAACAGTTTAAGATAAGAACATAAAGTAAGATAATATGATTTTCAGTGTGATTGCTGTTTAATATTTATAGAGGAATTACGAAAACTGAAACGTACACTTACACAAAACTGTTTTTATGGTAATGGAAAAAAAAACATTTTATCCGAACCAGTAAACTCCAATAATTTACAAATGATTGGGGAAATACTGAAATAAGAATACGAAATATAAAATGTAAAATTTTATTAAAAATTTAAAAAAAAAATCAAGATAACCATTTTGTAAATCTGAATTTTAGAAAAATTTTGATGTCAAAAACTTTTACTAACATTGAGTCAATTATTTTTAAACAATTTCTAAAGTTTGTGAAAATGGGAATAGG
>JAIPRL010012856.1:0-11436 GCA_025469235.1 Pemphigus obesinymphae | reverse complement strand
AAATGTAGTACTGCTTATTGTCATGCCAGTGGATGTTGCAAACGACACTAGTCTCAGCCCATTATCGTTGCACTGTTCGTGCAGGCTTTCTCTTCCAATCGTGGGGATAAATTGTGATTCTCTACCATATTTTGCATTCATATCACCCACCACTATTTTTATTGAGTTTTTCCGTATTCCCTCGTATATTTTCGTCAATTCATCGTAAAATTCATCTCTTTTATTTTGATTGCTAACTTCCGTTGGGGCGTGTGTGTTTACTATACATGTGTTTATTGGCTTCGTGTCTAGCATAAGTAACGACAGTTTATCTGAGATTGGCCTAAACTCTATGACGTGTGGTACTAACTTTCTATGCACCGCGAAGCCACTTCCAAAATGGTGAGAGCTCTGTGATCCAGAATAGTAAATTACGTATTCGCCTACATCAATTTTCCCAACGTCTAGCCATCGTACTTCCTGTATTGCTACTACGTCTATCTTATATGGTTTCAACACGTCAGCTAAGTTTTGGCATGCACCAGTTCTAAACAGGCTAGTTACATTCCAAGTTGTTATCTTTAATCCAGTGTTCCGTTTCCATTTTCCAGTCTTTAATCCATAATCTCTTGACCGAGGTTTCGATATTTGTGATATCATAACAAAAGTGTTTTAAATTAGGTAGGGTTGTCAGCCCTACGCTAAACCCCCAACCTGGAGGACCAGACCCCCCAGCCAAATAAGGCCAGGGGGTGGCTATTGCAGCAGCTAATGCTGGGCGATGGGGACGCCACTTTCCCTACATCTGTAATTGTTTATTTAACTAAAATAATTTTGAATTATGCCTCTTCGAAGCATACATCTTTATAACCTAGCTTATATTAATGTAAGATGTAGTTTGTGCATTTTATTATTTTATTATTTTTTTTCATTGATGGACTCTGTCCCATTCGACAATACTCTTTCAAATCCTGATCAAATTCGCTATAGTAAATAGGTATACATGAACCAAAGAGTTATTAAGGCATATGGTCTGGTGATCTATTGTTTCAGAGAACAGTAGACTTATTCTGTTATTTATGTTTTGGGTCGGTATTTTATGTTTTGATTACATAAAAAAAATATTATTATTACTACTTAGGCCTAAACCAAGGTATATTATAACATTAAAATTATATTGATAAACATTTTTATTATTTTAGATTTTAAATGGACTACAAATGAATTCTGCAGAAGAATTGTTTAAAATGATCTTAAAGATTTCTATTTATTAGACTAATTTACTTTTCTTTATATAATTTAATAAAATATAATAAATTGATATATTATTTAAAACGATTAATTTTTATTTAAATTTAATAATTATTCCGGATCATTATGAATATTATTATTGTTATTATTACTATTATTTTTATTATTATTATTATTATTATTATTATTATTATTATTATTATTATTATTATTATTAATATACAACAATATTGTATGTCAAAATTTATTTTTATACCGAACGATTAAAAATCTTGATTATTAAAACCATAAACTCTTTATAAACAAACAGTTTTACCATATTGCTCAGAATTATAAAATATAATTGTCAATAATTGGTGTATAAAAAGTTTTAAATTATCAATGATGAAAAATTTTATTTTTATTCAACTTACACTGTAACAGTTTGTATCAAAATTTCGGTAATAACAAGACTCAAAAAAGAAGATTAATTGAATATTAATAATATTTTATATTACTAAACCATTCAAAAAAATAACAAAAGACAAACAAGTAAATTATCTTAAAATAATCACTTTTTATCGAAAAATAAATTTAGGTTCAGATATATTAAATATAGAGCAAGTACAAAGCAGTTATATTTATAATTCCATTGAAATTAAAAACAAATGTATTATTGAATATTTTCTTTAACAAAAGCATATTTCATAATAAATCATAATACAACATTACTAATTTCAGTTACATGTCTTATTGGAATAATGATAAAATTCTTTGTATATATATCGTCGTTACACTTATTCCTATGGAATCTTGGTATGTAATATAACTAGAGATGAGTCGAACAGTTCGAAGTTCGAAAAATCGAACCGAACTTCAAGAGTTCGGTTCGGGTTCGAAAGTCAAACTCAAGTAGTAAAAAGTCGAACCGAACGGACATCGAACTTATTTTCGAATTATTCGAACTCGAACTTTTTCTAACTAGAACTTTTATTGAACTCGAACCTTTTTCGAATTCGAACTTTTTTCGTACTCGAACCTTTTTCGAACTTCAACTGTGAAAAAATTAAAATAAAACAGTATTAGTTTATTATTTTGTTATCCAGTGTTCGCTATAAAGTACCTACACATAGAATATGTATAATAACGTATTTTCAATTTTTATATACACCAGATTTTATAGTGGCAATTGACAATTTTACGGATATAATACCCATATAGGGGTACTTCCGTTTTAACAATTGCAACATAGATTAAGTATACATATATATAAATTCAATATATGGTGTTTTGTATTGTATCCTTCCCTTGTAATATAACAATATTATCGATCATTCAAAATTTGCATTTTATCGTAGCCAGGTCATCTTGAAAATAGACAACTTGAAACCCATATCAATTTTAGTTTATTACTGTGGAAAACGCGCCTGAATTTTTTGGTATAGTTATAGTGTAGTCACAGTACAGATCACTTAAGATTTTATATTATATCATGATTAGTGTTCTTATGTTTAAAAGTATACCTATAGTACCATTTAGTTTTAGTGTTTATATTCCCAAGAAGTAAGGTATCTATCTCAATATTATTTTATTAAATAGATGTATATAAAAACAATTTAATACAATTACAAATTTCATGCGAATAAAATGAATAGTAAATTAATAAAGGTAAATTAAAAATTGCATTGTGACATCATTGTGCCATACAACTCGTAACTGCTTAACTTATTAGGTATATTATTATTTTTAATCCCTCTACCTATATTTCATATTATCATTGATTATATATAGTATACTATATATATATTATATTCTGTGATATCAAACCTATTGTAAATAAAAGCATGACCACTTTTTATGATTCTTATTATTTTAAATTTTTTTTACACCACAAACGAATTTTAATTGCGTACCTATTGTCATACATATAAAACATTTTTTCTATTAAATAAAGAAACTATTTTATCTAGGAAATGTGTCCTCTTTATTAAAACTGGAATTAAAAATATTCATGAAGTTATAGAGTACGTACCTATACATTTAGTGTATATTATACTAAAATATTTTACATTTCACAAAATATAATTTTTGTTTAATATATTTATATGGAAATGTCCAAGTTATGAATAATAGCTTACCTTTTTTCAGATAGATCACCTTTTTAACTATTGTTACAAAATATATGGTATCCGGACATTATTCCTCCTTTCGTCACCGGTACGGTAGGACATTCTCCCCCCTGTATTTTTTTTACCTAAGACATTCTCCCCCTGAAAAATTTATTTTTTAATATTGAAATAAAAACAGGTATTATACTAGTGTATTATAATAGATATATATTATATAAAATTAAAGTATACTTTAATATTAAAAATTATTTTTATTAAATATTTATTAATATTATTAATATTTAAAAATATTAAAATACGAATATACCTATATTATAAAATATATTATATAGATAAAAGAATTATAATAATTACAATACTAATTATTATCAATATAAATTATTGTAACAATATGATAATCAAATTATCATAAATTAAAAAAAAATTAATATCAATTTTACAATAGGACTTTTGGATTTTCCTCCTTTTGCACATATATATTTTAGGATACGATGCCCATGAACATAACCCCATTTGTTCAAAACGTGTTGTATAAATGTTTCGTTTGTCGTCCATGATTTTAATACGTTATAACCCCTTTGTCCCGAAAATAGAGATTTTGATTAATAGAATTGTATCATAACACATTTTGACCATTTTTGAACGTTATTTCTTACTTCCATAGCAGTTTTAGCGTAAAAGTAAATCATTACCAAATTAAAGATCAAGACTTTACCTAAATTTTCAGAGTGATTTTTGATGACATTTTTTTAGCCAGCTAAAATTATAAATCTTTGGTAAATACCATTTCGTTTCCAAAATAACTGATTTAATAACATTAAAATCACCCTAAAATGCCCTAACGAGCATCCTCGTTACTCTCAGAATCCAATAGTTGGCATGTTGGGAGTAGAAGAACTTTGTCATTGGGTAGAATACGGGTAGTGAATATATTTAATTTTTTAGTTATGATAAATGTTTGCATAAACTATACATTACAATTTTGAGAGTAGCACGATGTAATATATAAGTAGGTTTGTGATAAATTATTGATTTTTTTTTCATCTTATTAATATTCATTTATTTTTGTATAATTCACGTAGAATTATATTATTGTGGATAGCATCATACAATATATTATGTTATAAAAAGTCATTATGAATTTGTTATTATACAGAAATAATTCATTGCATTCTATAAACCGATTTTAAGCTAAGCTTATTGTAATATTTGTAATATAAGATCACACTAACTTAGAAATTATCCAAGATAAAGTAATTAGGATTTATTTTATTTCATAAAATTCACGTCGAGAATTTAGTAAAAAGCAATTTAGTTTTTTTCCATATTATTATTTGCCGCATAGCATTCCGAATATTTAACGTCTATATGTTTTCTGAACCAATAATATTATATGCAATGATATTTGTATTAGACACATTTCCTCCTTTTAATGTGTTAACAAAGATTACGCAATATTATACATTTTTCTAACATTTTTCATGTGATTTAATTTTTATAAGTAATTTATAATATAATAATATATTGTATGTTAAGTTGTATAAGAACCTAATAAATACAGTTTATTGCTAATAATTATTTGATATAAATCTAATAGTATATTATATATTCTGTGAAAACGTCAATTTTTGTAGCTATTTAATTTAAATTCTTATATTGTATTTTTCATTTGTATGTAGATATTTATTTTTAATCTTTATGAAATATGTCAGAAATAGATTGTATCACCTATACGATTTTCCAGTTAAGTGTCGACACTTTATTAACAATATCTTATATTTACATTTCTTATATTTATCAGGAGAGACACAAAACTGAATGTTAAAACTGTACCCAGGGTAACCACAGGGTAAATGTTTACCCTATGGTTCCGGGATTAGAATAGGTTCACAGTAACTTCTGCTTATCCTAAGAGGCGATTAAAAGGAGGTAACGGACATAGTAGAGGCAGCTTGGAAATACTTCAAGTACTGGCTCACCAACTGCGATGCAGCAAGCAAGAGGGAAACTACTGTATTAAAGATCCCTAATCTGAATAGCCAATGGTGTGTCCCTTATATAACAACCGTACTGATCATGGAATTCGGATGCCAGGATCCGGCAAGGGGAGTGACAAGGCTTCCCAGGTCGTCAGTCCACGAAATCCTTGTAAAGATAAAAATAACTTTAACATTGGCACTTCAAACATTAGAACGATGAAGAAAGATGGAAAATTAGAAGAAGAATCAGAACAATTGAAGAAAGCCGAGCTTTATATTGTAGAAATATGTGAAACAAGATGGGCAGAAAATGGAGATTTCACTAATGAAGAACTTTGAATTATACATAGTGGAAATGAAAAAGAAAGAACAAATGGTGTAGCGGTAATTTTAGGAGGAAAATTGAAAAATAATGTTCTAAACACATATCATGTAAATTATAGAATTATGATGATTAAACAGGAAGCTAAACCGACCAACTTGTACATCATACAAGTATATTTCCCTGCAACAAATAGTAGAGATAAGGAAATTGATAATATATACTAGCAACTTGAAGACCTGGTAACTCTGAGGAGGGACAATTCCAACCTCTTCATTATGAGAGATTTTAACGCAGCTGTGGGTTGTTGGGTCTCTCAATAAAGCTATCTAGGGAAGTTCGGTTATGGAATTATGAATTCAAGAGAGGTAAGGCTGATTGAATTTTGTGAACAATATGAACTAATTATCTCCAATACAATATACGAAGTTCCAAATCGAAGAAGATACATAAAGAAAGTACCAGGTGATATAAAAAGACTACAAATTGATTACATCCTAGTCAAAAAGAAATTCCGCAATCAAAAAAAATCTAGTCGTTCTTACCCCGGGTTTAAGATAGAAAGTGACCATTTACTGTTTATGACAAAGTGCAATATTAAATTGAAGAAAATAATTACCACTAGAAAAAAGAATTGTGGTTTAGAGAAACTCAAAGATGCCGCAACATCAGAACAATTTAGAAGAGAAATAGAAAAGAATAATGAAGAAGCCAAAACATGGGAAGAAATCAAATACAACATCAGTGACGTAACTGAAAAATTATTGGGAAATAATACTATAATCCCTAAAAACTATGGATGAACCAAAATGTTTTGGACTTGATCAAAATAAGAAACTCACTAAGAGAAACAGATTACAATGAATACAAAAAGGTAAAGAATAAAATAACAACTGAATGTAGAATCGCGAAAGATAAATGGCTGCAGATGAACTGTAAAGAAATTGAAACTGATTTAATAAGAAACAATACGGACAAAGCCTACAATAAAGTGAAGAGAATAAATTACACTTCGAAGACAAAAAGTAATGTGGTTAAAGATAAATCAGGAGATATCTTATTTGAAAATGAAAAAGTAGGAGAGAGATGGAAACAGTATATGGAAGAGTTATACAGAGGAGATGAAATTTAAGATGAGCAAATTTATATTGAAAGTGAAGAAGACATAAATATGAATAAGTTGGGACCAGTAATAACAAGAGAAGAGTTATTTAAAGCGTTGAAAGATTTAAGAGATAAAATAGCAACGGGAACGGATGAAATACCAGCAGAAGTATTAAAAAACTTAGACATTGCAACGACAGAAAAGCTATTTAATATCATCACCGATTGTTAAGAAAAAGGAAAGATCCCTAACGATTTCTTCACAAGTAAATTCATTACCATACCTAAAAAGGGAAATGCAAATGACTGTTCTAATTACAATGAAAGAGGGATAAGAGAAGCAATACTAGCATTACGTAAAATTCATGATAGAAGAATAGAAGTAAACAGAAATACATATGTCACTTTAATAGATCTAGAGAAAGCGTTCGATAAGGTAAATTGGAAGTGTTTATTTAGAACGTTGGATAGTTATAGTATTGATTGGAAAGATAGAAGACTTGTTTTAAACTGTATAAAGTTCAGATAACTATTATTGATATAATTTAACAATGAAACAAGCTAAAGTTAGAAAAGGAGTCAGGCAAGGATGCCCACTATCATTATATTTATTTAACATCATTCATCTTGCTAGCTGAATCTCAAAGTGATATGAATAAAATGCTCAACACCTTGGTAGATATATTTGATAAGTATCAACTGAAGATAAATGGACAGAAGACAAAAACAATGTTGATAAGTAAGATAAATAACAATTAAGAGGTACATCAATCTATGAAAAAATCCGATACAGCAAGTTAAGGAGTCTTGCTATCTGGGAAGCTTAATTACGAATAGAAACCAATCGACAGCAAACATAAAGAAAAGAATAGCTCTCGCCAAACAAGCTTTCCTAATAAGTATAATATGCTTAACAATAGGCACCTCAAACTTGAAACTCGTAAAAAGTTTATTAGAACTTTTATATGCAGTATCTTAAATTAAGGATGTGAGACATGGACAATGACGCAGAAAGTTAAAAACAAACTGCAAGCAATGGAGATGTGGTTGTGGAGGAAGATGATTAAGACCAATAGGATGGAACGAATATCAAATGAATGAATTCTAGAGGAAATAGGAGAGAAAAAAAGTCTAATGATTAACATAATGGAAAGGAAAATCAAATTTATTGGGCATCTTATTCGCCACAATGACTTTCTTATTAATATATTTGAAGGAAAAATAATGGGACGAAGGCCAAGAGGAAGACCTAGAACAAATTATTTCCATAATATAAAAGAGAAGATGGGCTGTGCATCCTACCAACAACTAAAGGAAGCAGCAAAAGACAGACACACATGGCTAACTAGTCAAGGCGTTGCCTTTAGAACCTGATAATGATATTTATTTGGAGAGACACAAAACTGAATGTTAAAACTGAGTTTGAAATAGCCTCATACTTTGTACGTCAAAATAAAATGCATAATATGAATTATAAAAGTATGTTAATAATAAACAATTCTATTATAATTGTAAATTAATATATAATTAAATAATAAAAAATCGTGTAATTCGGATTCAGAAAATTATTTATAAGCCTCAAGTATTTGTACAAAACGTGTAGTCACATTTTGTCATATTATATACCAATCAGATTCACTCTACTATATGCATATATTTTAAAATAATCATTTTATAATTAGAAACAAAATATAAATGTTTCTATACTAAAATATAATTTTGGAAAATGCTTACACACTAGATATTGCACCAAGTCATTGGGTGCTTCTATTTTTTTTTTATAACATTCAACCAAAATCTTATTACAATTATCTATTTTTAAATCAAAATTAGGAAATGAAATAAAAAAAATGTTTGAAATATTATTAATGTACACCCAATAAACTTTTAAACATTAAACAACTGAGAAGTGGACCTATATTTTTGTGATTTTAGATACCACTCCCCTTTTTTATACTCAATATCAATAGGTTCTATTTTTTTATTTTGTTTTCTAATTCTAATTTAAAAATAGATAATTGTAATAAGATTTTGGTTGAACTGTAAAAAAAAAATTAGAAGCACGGCAATGACTTGGTGCAATTTACCTAGTGTGTAAAAATTTTCCAAAATTATATTTTAGTATAGAAACATTTGTGTTTTGTTTCTAATTATAAAATGTTTATTTTTATACGATAATGGAAATCATAGTGATTAGTTGTAGAAGTTAAACGCAAATCGCTATTTCACTAATAAAATTAAATGTAAACAAATAGTTACCTACCTAATAATACAAATTTATCGCTATCGCATTGATTTCGGCAAAAATTCACCATCTTTTTAGGCTTACCTATGATATCAATAAGATTTAATAAGATCTACAATTCAACATTTTATGTTGTAATTTTTATCTAAAACATAATTCTATTTGTAATAAGGACAAGAAACATTCATTTTAGTAATTTTGTAATTTTAAGTAAAATTCAAAACAGACCCTACATTCCTTACGTATAAAATAAATAAATTAAGGGGTACGCTGTTAAATATGAAATAAATGAAGAGTAGCTCCGTCCCCCCGTCTTCCACCCTTAAAACACCATGTATATTTTAAATAATATATACATACATTTATAAATTATTATATATATATATAAATCATTGCTTCGATATGTTGATTATGAGCGAAGCTTCGATGTATATTACATTTAGCATTTATACAGTGTTGCAACCTAAATTGTAAATAGCGGATGTTTTATGGCTTCGGCGATGAGCCGCCTCGTTTTAATTACAACACCCCGCACCACCATCACAAGAATACCACTTTTCATGGTCATTTCGCACTACTGCCGACCGATCACACACACACACACACACACACACATACACACACGCATACGTAATTTAATCTTTATCTGTTTTTGTGAATTATATTATATTAATTAAATTGTCTTAAAATTCAGTCTTGTTGTGATCAATGTCGTGTGCCACACCACCGTTGTCGTTCGTCCGTTCTATAGTGTCAACGCGGAACGAAACTTTCCTACGTGCTCGAATCGCCGTATTTGTATAAGATTAATCGAAGAACTGTGTGTTTTATTTCATAGTTCGTGGGTTCTAATAGCCGAGTATTTTTATTTTATTATGATTATGTTTTGTCGATTCTAATAGTCGTGCATTTTCATAATTTATTATTAGGCTCTGATAGTGAGCCTGATATCAGTGATATCTATATAGTGTATATAGGATCTAATAGCCGTATACATTATTATAATAGTATTGTTCACTGTAGCTCTAATAGCTAAATTTTTATATTTATTATTGAGTAGTGTTTCAGCACATATTGTTCTAAATTATATATATATACTAAGTGTGTGTGAATTTTTATTATATATATTTTGTGTGTGTGTAATTATTTACTTATTAGGATAGGTACGTAGCTGCTGGCCAGTCTACGCTCCGTGATTTATTTGTGAGTATCTATTTACATATCTGTGTTGCTGTGATTTTTATTTATTTATTGTTATTTTTATTATTATTATTATTTCATACCTATCAGCAATACAGCAACACTAATTTATTACGCTATTTAGTTACCATTATTAATGTTACCTTATTGTCCATTAGTCTAAGTCCACACACACATACATATATACACAAATACACACACCACCTATATAATAGCACTCACAGGATTTGCTCGGCGAATCTGTCCACCTCTTGTTGAGTGCTATATACATATAAATACATAATATACACAGGTCGGTCGGTGTGTGAAAGGAGAGCGCGACAAAGTAATTTGGTGTCCAGGCGAGCGTAATATTATTTTACGCACCAGGCCCCAACAACAGATATTAGAAATATAACCGGAAATTCAGCATTTTGGTAGATTGGGATTTCATAATTTATTTAATATATATTTGATATATGTTAAAGCTTAATCTTTTAGGCTCATTTTTATTTCAACCCATGATATAGTAGTAGTATCGATCTCTATTAAATAATAATAATAATTTCTAATAATTAATACTTAGTAAAAATTCTTCCTTGTGTCAGTAAATCAAATTCAAAAAACGCTCGCAGCAAACCTCGTCTACAACAAATATAACTTCTTCTTCCACTTTCCTCACTCACCTCAACTTTGGCTTCTATCAAAATTGTCGTGGTCTACGCACAAAACTTACTGACATTAATTGTAATACCTCTCATTTTAATTATCTGTTCTTGGCAATATCAGAAACCTGGCTTAACCCTAATTTTCATTCAAACGAATTAGGTCTCACTAATTATAACATCTTCAGATGTGACCGAAACCTCCTTACCAACCACCATGAACGTGGTGGTGGTATTCTTATTTCCGTGCACAAGGACATCCCTTCCTCTCTTATTTCCATTACTGAAACCCTTGTTGAACAACTATTTGTTGGATTTTCAGTTGGCTCATCCAATTATATCCTCTGTTGTGTTTACATACCTCCTTCCAGCCCTGCCAATGTTTACTGTGCACACTTGGCTTCTGTCGAAGCTCTTATTCACCATTACCCATCACGCACATTTATTATTTGTAGTGACTATAATCTCCCATTTCTGTCTTGGTCTAACGACACACATGGACTTCGCTTTTTCTCCCACAATAACTCCCAACATCTATATGTTCCTGAATTCTTTGCTTTTAACGGATTCTTTCAAATGAATTATTTTCCCAACTCACATGATT
>JAIPRL010012855.1:0-11437 GCA_025469235.1 Pemphigus obesinymphae | reverse complement strand
CTTTTATATTATGGACGGACCGGACCGGACCAGACATATAACCTTTAACAATCGGACCGGACCGGACCGGACCGCTATGAATTAAAGTATAAAAAGACCGAAAAGACCGGACCATGCAGAGCTCTACAGTGAACGTTATTTATGCACCCCAGCTGAATAAGTTCCAAAACCCTCCCTTCCGTAGAAAGACGCCATAAACGTATCATCTATAGAGATCAATAGTCAATACTAGCTGAGCTGGACATATGGAGCCGTACCAGATGACTCAGTAGCCAAGTCCCAACATCACTTTCAGTCAAGTTTGTGGCCTAAAAACCTAGATTTTGGTCATGAGGTATTTACTCAAAAGACAGGAAAGCAAAATATGCCGCCTTACTCTTTAGACAAGCTTAGTAAGTGTAGTAAATCAATTATTAAGAAACACGTAGTATTAAATTCTACTGCGATAACGAATTTAAAACAGTTCTTAAATAATTTATAGAATATTAGCGAAAAATAACAGATGGCTATATTATAGCTATTAAGTTACTACTTTTACCCTAATATATGTTCACGGCATGCATTTATAAATGTATCGCCAAATACAAATTAATCTTGATGATCGTCAAAACAAAAAATGTTGTAGTGAAAAAATCCATCAAATAAACTTTGAGGTTACGAACTAGCAAGAGTCATTAATGGTGGATCAGACTCACCAACAATTAACTTACATGCAGTACCCCATTCATTGCATTATTACAATTACGATTTTTTTGGATTATATCAAGTAGATTGCCCATTAGACAACTAGTTTTTAAATGTGTTTCGTATGCTTCACATATGCCAATAGTGTCTCAGCCGTTCATAGAAAATCTGCCTTTAACTCGTTCGTCCATCTTGGCTATTTTCTTATATTAGTATAGAATTTGCTGAACCAGTGTTAATTCAGGATGGTCTCCAAAAACTCCATATTCTATAAAATGTATTTGGAAGTTTTTGTATATGTCTTAAATATATAAAAATCTAATATATATATATATTATATATATATAAGTGATTTTCTTATAGGTATACCATTAGTAGCTATTTCCAAAGCTGATATAACTGACAATCAGATTAATGGATTTATAGGTTTCGTAACAATTGTATACCTAATTTAAATTAAATATTTATTGTTCTTATATACGATTTATTAAAACTAACAACATTTAATGGTTGGAATTGAGAAATTTACATTTCAAAAAACAGTTTGAAAGGAAGCATTTGAAAATACTCGACAGCGATATACGATATTGTATTTTTAAATTCAATTTTATCACTTTCTCGAGTAACACGATAATCTTATTAAATTCAAAATTGTATTATATTTTTTAAAGTTTAGGGGAACACTCTCCTAGAAAGAATTATAATGATTAACGAACCATGTTTACAGCACATTTAAATTGAAAATTATTTTTTTTTACATAAAAAAATCCACTGGAGAATTATGAGGAGCCAGTTAAATTTTATAACTATCGTGCATACTTCCTGTAAAGAAGTATAACAATAAAAAAGTCATCTAGCTAAGGTTATGAAATATAAACTTAAATATCGTAACGTTAACTAATATAATATTAATTAATGCAACGTTAACTATACCATTTTTAACTACTGTAACTTAAAATAATATAATATTAGCAGATTTGCACGTATTTAAAAAATCTCTATTACTGCAGGCAGCATGCCTATAAATGTATATTTTCATATAGGTCTAAATAAAATACACTATACTATAATTATTTTGACCTAATGTCCCCACATGATCAAAAAAAGGCATATAAATTTAACAAAATAGAGGCAGTTTTGTTAAAAAAAATATATCTGTAATACATATAATTCTATGAATAAGTATATAAGTGATATCTGTATAATGCATAATGCTCGAAATTGTATTATATTAAATGGTGTAGACAAAAATACCTATAATAAATACATGTTAGGCAAAATGTTGGTGAAACTAAAAATTATACTTATTCTCATTCGATATATAACCTAAATCCTCAAGTAACATACAATTTTAGTAATAAATTAGGCCTGTAGTCTGATTTCGTCGAATCTCAATGCACAATGCACTTACAAACAAGGGTGTATATTATGGGTTGAGGAAAAATCTTATTTCTCTAAGAAATTCAGATTAATGAACTATTCTTGAGTCATATGAGAGATAATCCTCCCTCCCTAAGATATTTTTTTATGTATACTTATGTCATTTTTTTATTTAATTAAACGTGATAGTAAATCGGAAAAATGTAGATTAAAAATTATATAATAATACAAGGGGTTTTTCGTTTCCTTATTTCATAGTTCGTAGTATTTTTTATAATTTGAATATTATAGTTGCTATAATTTAATTCATCTATCTTCCAAGATTGAAAGTATCTACCTCAATATTATTTTATTAAATAAAACTATATATAAACAATTTAATAAAAAAACAAAATTCATGTGAATAAAATGAATAGTAAATTAATAAAAGGTAAATCAAAAATGATATTGTACCATTATTGTGCCATACAACTCGTAACTGCTTAATTTATAATAATATTATTAATTTATTAATCCCTCTTTACTTGTGTTTCGTATTCATAATGTGTATATTTTACTGAATATTAAATGCTAAAATTCCCTTTTTCACACAGGAACCCGGGGAACTATACTCCATTTTCCGTCGGAAGTAATTGCATTACAGTAGAATTAAGAGAATTACCTTATATTCTTTTATTATGTGGCATTACGTCCGAATAGTAAATAATTATAAATCCAAATACTCAAACGCCGTACCGATTTTTAGCGATATATAAATACATTTTTTTTTACCTCGACAATTCATAGGTATTTGGACGAAAACATATTTTGAAATAATTGTTTTGAAATAGTAGCGGTTTTGACAACATTTCAAGGGGAGAGGAATTTTATTAGCAAGACACATAAAATATTTTTCTCTTACCCGAGAGTCGATCCAAGATATTTATATATTAAAATAAATGTATTAATTACGCCCCATAGGAGAGTAAATCGCCTCCATTACTCCCCCCCCCAATTTAAAACCGCTACTGTTTTAAAACTATTTGAAACCCGATAGTTTTAACATTTCTGTTCATTTTCGTTCCCGGGCTTTCAAATCACCGGTTTTTCGTAATCAATTATTGATAGTACTTATTGTTGTACTTATAAAACATTTTTATATTAAATAAAGAAATTATTTTATGTAGGAAATGTGTCCTCATTATTAAAATTCCAATCAAAAATATTCACGTAGTTACCTATCTATATATTAAACTAAAATAAAGATATTTTTTTTTATATTTCACAAAACTATCACTTTTGTGTAATATATTTATGTGAAAATTTTTAAGTTATGAATAATAGCTTAGTCACATTTTAAACTGTTGTTACAAATATACATTATACATTATAATCAGAGTATATATTTTTATTAAATTGATTAATATATACGTTTTTTCTTACATACTGATCAGTTTTAACGTAAAAATTAATCATTAGCAAATTAAAGATCAAGACTTCACCTAAATTTCCCCATGAATGACTTTTGATGAAATATTTTCAGTGAAAATTATAAATAATTGGTAAATTATAAAATTAAGTGTCCTATAACTCTGTTTTAATAATATTAAAAGTCACCCATTACGAATTTCCAACAAATTCTTGATTATTAATTTAATATAGATGTATTTTTGCACTAAAACAATTCAGTTTCTTTTTGCTCTTATTATCAAGTTCATTCTCTTTGTATAATGCGTAAATTACGCATGTAGCTTTACGTCGTTCAACACTTCCATACTTTATTTAAGAAAAATAAAAAGCCCCCAAACAAACGTACTAGTCATACACAATAGACAGTAACAGCAGTACTAACTAGGTTCTATCAATGATTTATATTGTAAATTACTATATAAATATAATGAATATTTAATAAATGCTATATAATCAATATAACAAAATACAATAAATCGTATTGTTCAAATAAAATTTATCACTCATTTTATATAAAACTAGATTTTAACACGCGTCGAAACACAGAATAAGAGAATTAATTTTTGATTTACTTAAATTTCGAATTCAAGTTCGATATAACTTTAATAGTTCGAGTTCGACATAAAAATAATAGTTCAGTTTGGGTTCAGGTTCGGATTCGAGTTACAGTGGGACATTAAATTGAGATTTGGTTCGATTCGGGTTCGGGTCCGACATAAAAGTTCGATTCGGGTTTGGGTTTGGGTTCGACATAAAAGTTCCGTTCTCGTTTGGGTTTGGGTTCAACATAAAAGTTCGGTTCCGGTTCGGCTTTGATTTTAAACCTTAGTTTGGTTCTAGTTCAGAGCGACACCTAATTTTGAGTTCGACCCACCTCTAATTTAAATGTCTATAGCTATCAAAATAGTTGGCAGGTATATGGCTTTTCATAAATAAATCAAATCGTTCTAAGAAATTTTTGTAGTAGTTTACGATTTGGTTTATTTTACTAAAATAATAATAATAATATATTTTTACTAACATCATTTTAGTACTAAATACATAAAATATGATATATTACACTTTTACATAAATACTATTTTGTAGCTGGTAATCTAACTAGTATGGAGCTATGGAGTAAGTAATTTTTCTCAAATAATTTATATTTTATTAAATATAAAATTATAAATAAATAACTAATTTATATATCACAATTTGTATTAGAAAAAATATTTTACCATTATACGCAACATTTGTCTTTTAAAATTAATAACAATATTATGGATTAAATCAAGAAATTAAATCATTGGCCTCATGTTATATAAATAATATATTGTGTTTATATTTTTCTGGAGTTCGCTTTTGGAGAAGAAGAAGTCAAGTGGAAATTTTAGTGTAAATAATTATATCAATGACTGAATTTGTCTCTATATAGTAGTTTTAAAAAGACGTTGTACCTATACATTTCCAATAAAAATATTTCATTTTTATCAACTTACAACATGTTAGAATTACGAAATAATATTATTATTCTTTTTGATTATTGGACAAAATATAATAGTATTATTGTAATATAGATTTGTAATCAAAGAAAAATCATTATATTCGAAAAACGATTAAATTTAAGGTAAAGTTAGATATAATTGTTAATGCATACTTATTTGTTCTCAATTATCTTTTACAGCATTCCTTTTCATTTAAAAATCCAATATATAAATATGTTTAAATAAACGAAAATTATATCATAACTGTAAATAAATAATCACTATGTATATTAATCCTATTGGAAAATGTGTATCCAAAAATATCTATTTCTATCTTAACTACTTCTATTCGAAAAAAATGTATGCATATTGTCGGGAATCTTTGCTGATCGGAAATACTGTTGGTTGAAAGGTGATCCTGGGATTAGAGGAATTGTACAAATAATAACAATTATGGTTTGTGGACTGTATAAAATATTGAGTGTATTGTTACTTAGAATACTATTTACATTTGCGATCTTAATAATATGTTAGTAGGTACCGAACAAATACATGTAAATAAAATTTAGAAAATAATAATAATGATCTGATAATAATTATATGATAACAAAAGAATATAAACAACGAACCGACTTTGGTGTTGAGTTGGCCTCACTGGGCGACTACTGGTCCCGGAATTTGATGTCTGAACAAATTATTTAGGTTAAACCGCCAAACACTAATATAACCACTCCACTGACCACTCGATGAGTGTCACAATACCTACGGGTGGTGGCACCAAAACCGCAGCGTACACGATCCGATCACTCGAGACCGTTAAAAACCACGAATGCATGTAACGGTCTACACGACACTTCGACGACGACCGGTATAAAATTCGCAATCCCGACCGATCAAGCGAACCAAAACTCAATTCCCGGTATGCGCACATGCGTACTATCACGCGATATGGCAGTCGTTAGAAAACAGACTCACCGCTCGCGTACCATTACGAAAAACAGCCTTTAAAATTTCACCGCGTCACGGACGACGATGAATTAAAGTGCCGTCGGATTGAATTCGTTTGCTGATAAATACGTTCCATCGAATTTCGCACAAAAGACAAAACACACATCAAGCACTAAATCGTACTTATAATTGAGAGTCACATTACTTTCGCGGAGAAAAACACACCGGGTGGTACCGACTCACGAATTAAGGTCGGAACACACATAACCGGACCGTACCCGATCCGCGTGTCGTCCGAGTGTTGACCGTCACTCGGTGAATGAATAGTGCAATGGTATAAATAACAATAGTCCAGACATCACCGTATCACGGCCGAGCGCTGTCGCCGTACCGAGACAAGACCGAGCGTGATTAAAGTATTTTAATAATTGACGTTGACGGTGTGGGCTCGGCGTCTCAGCATTCGTCAGTCAGTACCAATAGTTTCTAGTTTGAAGCATTTACGAAGCAAGTATGGTTGATGTAGAAAGGTTAATCGAAGAAGTTCGAAAGTTTCCAGTCCTTTACGACCAAACAAGCGAAAAATATAGAAATTCTGAGTGTAAAGATAGAGTATGGAATTGTTTCTTGTTTCTTCAACCTCTCTTCTAGCTCCATTAGAAGATCATAAAATGTTGATTGAGCCATTCTAAAATACTCATAAAACTTTGTTTCATCATCCATTAGATGAGGTAACAACGTGAAAAATTCGCCTTCAATGGTTCTTGACTTCCATGCATTGTGTATCCACATTTTTTTCTTTCTCGCATGTTGACTTCTCCATTTCTCATCTTCTTCTTCTAATGCAAGCACTATAATAGCTAACTCACTGTTTTTAAAACTTTTAAACATAGTTCTTGCGTCCGCTCTGGTCAAAATGCTGAAACAAACTGAAACAGCCGACGCTAGTAGGAAAACGGCAAGGGCGGAACGGACGAGCTACGGGCGAGGTACGGATATGTGTGCGTTCGTGAACGATGAATCGTGCCTCAATCAACACTCGGCCGACACGCGGATCGCGTATATATATATATATATATATTTATTATTTTATAATCTAGTTATTTTTACTGAAATCATAACAAATAATAAAATTAAAAAACAACAAAGGAATACTTAATATCATTATATTATAGTTATAAATAGCGATATTTAAATATAAATATATATATATATATGTAATTATAATTATTTTGTTAATGTTAATCTAGGTATTGTACAAATAGACTTACATAGTAAGTTATTCGTACAAAATAATGCATATTTAATTAAATATAAAATTATTGGTTATAATTATAATTTTAATTGTATTCATTTACATCCTGAGTATATTAATAGAAAATAATGATTAGCTATTATTTATTTAACTTTTTCTGTTTTGAAATTTTTGATGATATTATGAATTATATCTAACAAATTTACTCATGCGTCCCGTATAATAAAATATATACTGATCTCTGATTGAATTCAATTTGCCAGAGTAATATAATTTCTGGATAAAAACAATAGATCTAATCATTATCGCATCGTGAATAATAAATCCTAAAACAAACAAAAAAAAAAAAAACCATTTGAACTAGCTGGTTGGAAGAAATTCAAAACTTGATCTGGCAAACAAACGCCTCACATATGTAGGTATAATAAACCCGATTTAGAGTTATGGCATACAATTGTATGGTTGTACCAGTAATTCTAACATAGATTCAGTAAACATTTACAAAAAATGGTTGTGAATGTACAAGACCTGCTAAACAACTTTTTGTCAACTCGAAGATAATAGCTAATTGGGATAAATAGTAGGGGCTATCTCATTGGAGGTACAATCTCAATATATGTGGTTGTACCTAAAAACGTGTCCATCTATTTATAAATACCTAACTAATCTAAAATTATAGATAAATTATCTTTAAATATTTAAATTAAGTCAAATTTGGTTCGAAGAACAATGCAAGTTTTCTAATAGAGATTTTTAATATTTAGCATAAGAAATTTAGCTAATTTTACTATTCAAGCATATTATTGTTTAAACTTTATATAAATAAGATTATAAGAAAATTATAGTATTATTTCCATTTGTGGCTTTCATCATGTATTCTTTATTTTCATGGGATTTTTTTGATGTCATTTAATATTGTTGTTTTAGGAAATGTACAAACCTGATCAACAAAAAGATGGTCATATAAGAGCATGATTCATCAGTCTAATTCATAGAAATCCTAAATGCAATATACTATATTTTAAAATTAAAATAACGTATTTGGAAATAATTCAAATTTTTACATAGAAATTTTAGGAAATAATTTGAAAAATTTTTTTTATTGTTATTCTGTACAGAGGTAAGACTGTTTTTTTTCAATAATATCATAAGTAAGGAGTTGGAATAATTTCGTTGTAATATTTATCAGTACTCTCACGGAAGAATAAATTGTTGGATATGAGACATTATGCTTTTAAACTATGCATTATTATTTATTACGAATTAGACTAACAGTTTGTTTTATTGGCTCATTTAGTTTTCATGTTAAATCTGTAGATATTTTCGTATTGATCTATATTTTATTAGTTGTGTCTATTCGTCGTTTAAAAAATATTTTTTAAAACTGATTAAATATTTATGATAGTTAAAAATTAGATGCTTAATTATTGTGCACAATAATTTTTTAACACAAACCACATTTTGTGCAATACCACTAGTTTGAAATCGGTATTCACAAAGAGCGGATGACTTACTTAAAATGTTTCAAAAACCAAATGCGTGTCTGGCAATTTATTTTTTTTGCGCAGCGTTTGTCAAAAGAATGTTATATAATTCGAAGTAAATTTACTAATGAGAATTTACTGTACAAATTAAAATTAAGTGAACCAAGGGATTACAAAAATTTTTTACGCATGAATAATGACACATTTAAAGAGTTGTTGGAATTGATATTGCGGATAATTATAAAATAAGATACAGTGATGAGAAAAACATGTGACTCTAATTTATTTGAACTGATAAAAGAAATAAATGTACAATATTATACGTACGCCTAAAATTATTCAATATTTCCCAATTCATTTCAAACAAGCACAATTTTCATTTAATTATTGCGCAGTATATATAATATACGTATCAGACTCACAATAATATAATTGATCATCTAGGGGCGATTTAAAAAAATTAACGTACACGACTGTGGATTTGTGTTGGAGTTGAAAGGATTATACTCGTCAATCAAAGCGTCACTGTACGCGAATTTGGGATAGACGTATGCCGTGGTAAAGAAAATAGCGTTATTTTGAACGTCGTGTTTCAGTATATAATATTGTATGTAAATTTGTCAGAATTTAGTGAAGTACCTACATAGCAATCATGCATTATCTCCATATTGCTGTTATTAATTATAATAAACAGAAATATTTATAACATTATTTGTACCTCTACCCTCAATGCTTACATATTATTGTTGTATTTGAATGTGTAATTTCAATAACTTGTAATTGAAGAAGATACATGAAGATAGAGTTAAATGGAAGTATAGGATTAGGGTAGCCGGCCCAAAATAGTTGGGATAGAATACGAAGGATTAGAAAAAGAAGAAAAATGTGTAATACCAATTATATTATTTGAAACAGTCCGGTTATAAGTTTAGCTGGGATCTGTTACAGGAATAAAGTAATCCAACGATGTAGTAAAATGATCCTTTATTCTTAAGATGTATTATGCTGTTGAGTTATTACACAAGTTTACTTTAATATGTGCTTATAATTATTGGCGGGGATTCGCCGGGACAGATAAATATATTTATGTCCTAGAGCCCCACGTCCGGGAGGGACGTTCCCTAAAACCCTGTTTGCAGAAGTGGGCTACCCTGCTTATTTTCCCAGGAGGGGAGTTTTCTGTTTCCGGATCTTCAGGATCTTCTTCTTTCAATATTTACAATACAATATTCAGTAGAGGTATATACAGATTTTATACTCCGAGAAGTAAGAAGTAATAATTACTAGAAGGTTGATGCCTTATGGTCCTTGATCCGCGGGGTCGGACCATCGCTCGCCCGAGCGCACCGAGTGCCTCGTGTCTCGTGACTGGTCTGATTGCCGTTGATAAGATGGTGGTACCCAACTGGGTCCGCCATGGATGTTGCCGAAGAGTCCCGGGGACCGGGTGGATGGGTTGGCTAGCTGATGAAGAGTGCCGGGTTGCATCGTGGGACGGAGTCTCCGGTGGTGCCTTGTCAGTAAGATACGTCCGTGATCCGATGGACGGAGGGAGGGTGTCCGTGGAGCTCGCCTCGCGTCACTCGACAGGTTGATCCGGATGTTGCTGACGTTGGCCGGGTGTGCCACCCGGTAGTGGTTGGTCTGCTATACGGGATCGTGGGATGTTGCCGAAGTCGCCGGGGTGAGCGATCGAGTCCGCCGGGTCCGCTGCTCGGTGTTGATTCAGGGAAAAGAGGAGGTGAGGAGCAACGACGTAGCTTGCAGAAGTAGAGGTCGCTTGAGAAAGGAACTCAGTATGGCTCGCAAAAGTCGTGACCGAAAGGATGGATCTGAAAAGTAACTTGCAGAAGTAGAGGTCAGGGGAGTAGGTAGAGAGAGAGAGTGTGAGGGTCGGAGCTTTATTTCGTTTTCGCTTCCCAGTAGATCGGGATCTACTAAAGCTTGCGATTGCGAACGTAACACCCACTAGTCAATAGTGATTTTTGCCTTCCTAACCCTTTATAACAAGCAAGGACTGCATAAAAAGGGAAGAACAGGCTATCGGTCATTTCAAAACAGCTGATATAAATGCGCGTTGGCTCCGCCACATATGGTCTCCGACTGCATTATCCCCGTTTTGGTTTTCCGTAATCATTTTAGTGGCTGGTTTCTGCCTTCGGTCCCAATATTCGGTTGAATGGTTTGTTCTGACTTATTTATCGTCATTTTACTTAAAAAGGTCCTAAAAGTCCTTTTATGGCGGTAGATTCGATGTTGAATGTATTGTGTTTTAATCTCTATTGTGAGTTAGCGCACTCTGTTGATGTGTTGTATGCGGTGGCCGCACCGGTTTCTAGTTTTCATGGTGCTTCTACAGCCAGGTTTCTTACGTCGTCGCTGCGCGATGTTTCGTGTGGCCTAGTTTTATTTCATAGATGGCGTTATGTGTTTCGTGAAACCATTGATTATATATAGTATAGATAGCCCACATCGATATAAAATACGCTGCGCGAGAATGATCGGAGACCGCTTAAAAGCGCTGTGATCATCCATCCGATTAGTATGATAGGAAAACGCTGAATCGCTAGTAGTCACACGTGCCGCATGCGCCGCGCCGACACTGTGACTACAATAGTTCTCAGTCCGCACTCGTCAGTCGTTTCCAATGTCTATTTTAGTATTTGTTATAAGTACAGTCAATTAAGAAATCCCTATATCATTATCTATATTCGACACTGAGCATCGAGATGTTAACCGCTAAATGCAACAATATGTTCTAATATCCTTACATT
>JAIPRL010012854.1:0-11438 GCA_025469235.1 Pemphigus obesinymphae | reverse complement strand
GAATTTATATCATTTTTAATAATATTAAGATTCTGTTCAATATTAAAATTTATTTTTAATGGTTCCATCCACTCTCTGCCTAATAATGGTGGTCCACCATTCTCAATTACATACAAATTTAAAATGTATTCTGTCATATTAAATTTAACTTTAACTTTAATTAAGCCCACTGGTATTATACTTGTTCCAGAATAACCTCTAAGTTTTATATCTGTATTTTCAATTGGTAAGTAATTGAAATTTTGTTCATAAAATGGTAAAGATATTGCAGATATAGCTGACCCAGTATCTAATTCCATGTTTATTATTTCATTTTCTACCTGTATTTTTAATTTAATGCTTTCCTTATTTGTTTCTAACTGTTTAATTTGAAATAATGTATCAATATTTAAATTTTCAAATTCAAGATAATTATTTGATCTATTTACTTCATACTTATTATTTTGATTATTTTTTGTACACTTATAATTCTTTTTATTATAGCCTTTACTTTTATCCTTAGTATCGTGAGACAATTTAACCTGATCTTTGTCATTCATAAATTTATTTTTGTTAAAATAACATACTTTTTTTAAATGCCCCTTTTTTCCACATTTATCACAACTACGATTCCTAAAATAACAATTAATGAATAAATGATTTGTTTTACCACAGCAAGAACAGCTTCCATTCGAACTGCTACTGTCGCCACCTTTTCCAAGTTCACGCCATTGATCCTTAGGTCTGTTGACTCGATTACTCTTCCTATGCATGAAATGTACATTTCCTTGTTCTTTCTCCAGTCGTTGGAAGTTTCGTAGACTCCTCTCTGCTCCCTCATGAGCCTGGCATATCTCCTTTGATTTTTCATATGTTAGATTTGATTCTTCACACAACTTCTTTTTCAGTGTCAGCTCTTTAATATCATGTACTAATTGATCTCTTAACGCTTCTTCTAAGTTGTTTTCAAAATTGCACGTTATTGACAAATTTTGTAATTTTGTTATGTACTCGGTAACCGTTTCATTGTAAAAAAGTTCCACCATGTATCATTAACTCAACACATTAGCGCAAATCTGCCCCCACAGTTCTAAAAGTAGCAAACATCTCCACTGACGACTTTTAAGCGAAGATCACGGCCAACAACACAGTCCGTGTTTATCTCTCATCTCCACAAAACTTCAAGTCCTCAAGGTTCCCATTAAATCTTTTTTTTTCCTGGAAAACCGTACACTAAAAGTCGTGATTATGGGCATACCCACCGACATCACTGAGAACTTAGAGGAATGTTCTACCTCTCAATCCAAATCTTTCAAAAAAACCGGTCAAACTCAATGCTACCAATTCCAATGTTTTGGATATGGATCTAACAATTGCGGACATCCCCTCATTGTGTAAAATGTAGCGAGTTTCATCTAGCAAAATAATGCACTAAACCCTTAGAAGTCATTCCTACTTGTTGTAACTGCGGTGGTGGTCACACCGCAAATTTCAGAGGCTGTCCCTCATACAAACAATTGCAGGAAGCAGACGCAGCAAAGCCCAAAAACACTCCGTCCAAACTAAACCCAACAAAACCACCACAACCACCACCAGATTATTTTCTGAAATTAAATCACAATGTTTACGTAATTTTTTTTAAAACATTTTTCATTTTCTTGGAAATATTTTTAAAAGGTTTAAAAATTCTTTTTTTGCTATGTGATATTAAGTTATTCTATAAAATTGATACTCAGGCAAATTGCGTACATTTACAGAAAGACTTAGACAGATTTTTCAAGTGGACTTCTAGCATTAGGCCGTCTCTAAACATTGGTAAATGTACATCAATGTCCTTTACTAGATATCGTTCACTCTACGTATTTCCATATTCCATTAATTGTACTATCCTCGTCTCCATTGACAATAAGATTCAAGATCTTTAATTCTTCTTTGCTCCTTCCTTGAGATCTAAAGATCACATTGACTATGTTACTGTAAAGCTATTCAATTATTTGGTATATATTAGAAGAGTTGGTACTGAATTCAAATTTGTTTGGTCTTTGAAGACACTATTCTGTACGCTAGTTAGTCCTTTACTTGAGTATGGTCCTGTAAGCTTGGAATCCACACTCAGCTGTATACTGTCATCAGATCGAGCACATACAATGCAAATTTCTTAGCTTCGTGGGATTCAAGTTAAACATTTCCCATTCTCCACAAGACTATAATCTAGTGCTCTATAAGGTGAATCTCTAGTCTCTAGCTAATTCGTGACTTGCTCATGATATATCCTACATCTATAATCTCTTTGTGGTAAAATTGATTCTCCCTTTCTCTTTCTACATACTAACTTTCGAGTTTCTACATGCTCTACTCGAAACGTTACCTACTTCTTTCTTCATTCCTTCATGCCCAACCGATTATTTAAGTAACAAAACAATAACCCTTCGCATCAAACACGCCAGTATGGATGCTTCCTTCTCTATTTGTAACTAATTAATTAATTATTTTGTAAATTTCTACCCATATATAATTTAAAATACACTACACATTTTAAATTTGACCTACTGCCCGTTTCATTGTAATAATAAATAAATAACAGAAGAAATGCCATCTGTAATATAATAACGGATTTCTGATATTTGCGAAAAAATGTGTGATGATTTGTGTTGTTGTTCCTTGAGCAGATATAAAATATAATATTGATAACTTGATAAGTTGTATGCAGTATAAGTGTTTAAATTTCAGTAATTTTTCTCTTGAAATTCCTTGAATATTGAACAACACTATAGACGAATAATCACTATTATGAATATTAAATAAGTATATCCGACATAGTACTCTTACAGTAGGTACTTATAACAAGTGTAAGCCTAATAGAAAATATATAATCAGACTTTGGGTCAGTTAGTAACATTGACATATATACTGCGAAAATTTTATGTAACGGGTTTGTGATAAAAATGATGTAAAATTGTTGGTTTATACGTTGGGATGCACATGAGATGCTCGTCGATGGAAAATGGTATGGGGTCAGCGCTATATCGAGTTCCGTGTCAGCGGGCAGTATAGTCCCAATATCGTACCGTCAAAAGGGTGGAAAACCACATACACTTAGATGTCACGCTATGAATTTATAATATAACATTTCGTATTACGTTCAAACCTTTAGCTGAAACGAGGTTGAACGAAAAAAAAATAAATAAAAAACGGCTACGAAATTACAGGTATTCGGTTCGTCCGATTAGCATATATATTGGACGTACAAGGCACACAGTAATATTCTTCGGAGATCAATTTTCCGCGATATCATAACCAATCCCGAGAACGGCCATTTACGCGCTCAGCACGCGATCGTATTTGTGAAATCAAAATAATGCTACACGTGTTGGTCGAATGCGGCCCACAAAGTTATACGATATATTATAGGAATACATTTGCAGGACCCGTGGGAAATATGATTTACGTGTGTATACTTAAGTATATAATAATATACATAAATGCGATATAGTTGATTTTTTTTCATGTTCAAATTAATAAGCCAAACCACTCGTATAATGCACCCCAAACGAAAAACATTGTACACGCTCGACGTACCACAAATCAACGACAATTAATATTATACAACGTTTTAACTCCAATCGTTAGATATACAAGTATAATGTAATATTTGTATTTCGAGTACGGAGCTTGCAAATATTTCGCGTTAAACATATATACGTACTGACTATATATATAATAGGGTGGTCCTTATTTTTTGACTTACAAAACTTGATCAGGAGTATCCCGAATTTTGTTCTATGTATTAAAATAATAATAATATATATATAGATTCTATATAGAATATCAAATTTGAAAATATTTTTGTCGTCTGAGGAATTAGATTCATCATTAGTTTCACTATTTGTAACTGATTCTTGTGAGGATTCTGACTGAGGTGAAATATAATCTTCAATGGGTGGTTTTGATACTAGATTTCCTAAATCTGTTTGCTAAAAATGACGATTTTGAGACACGGCATTGTATAAATTATGAGATGTAATCATCCCATCAAGATTTTTACTTATCAGAATAGGTAATCAAATTTCCTTCTGAATCAAATCTCAAGTCCCCTGCTGCAGATTTCAATTCATCAAATACCTTACTATGGGGAACTGTTGGTTTTCCTCCATAATTAATCTAAACATTTAAGGGGAAAAAATTACTAACTAATTTGACTATATTAATATAGTTAAATAATATTTTTCTATTACAATATTGAATTTTGTATTTCATTTATAAACAAAAAATCTCTTTTATAAATAATGAATATACCATTCCTAGTGCATGTTTATAATTTTTATAACTTAGTTGTTTCTTTTTAGTGCTTATTTTATGTAAGTTTAATTCAAACCAGGGTTTAAACCCAAATAATTAGGGTTAAACAATAATTATTATTGTATTTTAAATTTCTCTTCTTTATATCTTAATTCTTATTTTTGTTAATTGTATCTAGACAGCTATTTTATTTTTATTTGTAATGTATTTAATTGAACATATTATGTCTCTGGCTGGATTTTAATAAATAATTATCGAGCTGTCCCGATCTATGTAAAAACAGTATTTTTATTACTTTTGTAGCTATACTAAAACATTTTCAAACAATCTATTTATGTAGTTGTTGTAGTATAGTGTTAATGTAATGTATAAATTTGACAATATTGTTATAGTCATAATATCTTTAGTGTTTAAACTCTATGCAGTTCTCTGATTGGAAAAATAGAAGATAGGGTACCCTCGGGATTTTAATAAATAAGCGTTGACTCAAACTATGTAATTCGTATACTGTAAAAAATAATTAGTATTTAAGGGGGCTCTAAAATATTATATAGTAATAAATTATAGTATAAATTATAATAAATATATAGTATAAATTATTATGATTAGTTATCAGTTTTGGTTTTATTAAATTGGTCTTTATTATAAGTTATAAACTTGTAATGCTTACTAACATTGTAATTATAGAGCTGTAATGTTGAAAAGAAATTGATAAATAAAAATAACCCTATTAAACCCACATTAAAGCCTAAAACTAATATTTCAATATTATTTTTGATTTCAAATTTTGTAATGAAATTTGATATTAAGAAACTACTTTCAGCACTTTTCGTTACTATAGTGATCTTAAATTATACTACTAATATAACAGATCGATCAATTCTCTTCTTCTTGTTTACCTTATTTTATGATTTTTTAAATATATTTTTATCCATAGAATACTATGAAAATAAACACGAAAATGGTATTTTCTTAAACAATGATTACAAATTATGGAAAATATATTTTATAAATCTAAGTTAAATGCGACTTGCAATTATAAGTTCCCTTAATGCTAAAAAAGACAATTAAATTTGATTCATTTTCAAGTCATAATCGTTTTTTCGTAAAGCAGAATTTTGAATATAAAATAGTAAATGGCATATTTTGGTCAATTTTCCGGGAGTTTGTAACTAATTTGTACAAATATATTTAACTCAAAGGTAAACTGTCATCCTTTCTATCGAATGACTCGGCTAATAAGAACTTGACAATTAATGTCAATATTTAAAACTCTAAAATAACTGTAACTATATTAAATATTTAGTATTGTAAACAAAATAAAATGTTTTACAAAATTGTCAAAATAATTAATTTTTTTGGGTAATTTTGCAGCATTAAAATTAATAAATAGTTATTTTATTTTCTAATATTACATTGTAGACCAATTGGAGATACACAAAATAATATTATTATAATTTTTATAATTATACTTTATTCTAGAAATATTATTCTGTTATTTTATTTTAACAATACATATATTAAAATATTGTATGTCTTTATAATATGCCATATATAAATACAATTTATAAACCCAGAATACGCGCCGTTAAAATGTACAATTTAAATGAATACCTAATTAAAATTGTTTTATATATTCATATTATAATATAATAAATATTAAATTATAATAAACTTAGTAACACATCAAATTCTAAACAAAATTATAAAATATTACTATTTATAAAGTAAAAATGACTAAAATAATAAAGTATTAATAATTTCATAGGTATGGTTATATATTAATAAAGAATAAAATAATTCAATTTATATTAAATTAAAAATCATTTAATAATAAATATTTGTAGTAGTAAGTGCCTGCATATTAATAAACCAATATACAAAATTATTGTATTATTGAATACGATATAAAAACTCATACAACTAATAGAAAATACGGGGTTTGCGTTTTTATTACTTTGACGTTCGGACGATAATTCACAGTCCAGCCGCGTTTTTCCGCAACGTTCAAATCGCAATGGATTATAATCGTCGTATATAGACGCTCTAATTTAAATGAATGTAATTTTAAAATACGAAATTCGCGATGAATATCCGCGGCGGATATTATTTGCTACGGAAAAACGCCATGTATAGCCAGGGCCTTAAAATCATTTTATAAAAGGACAATGATCAATGGTCGCTCATGGGCTTTGAATGTGAGAAGGCGATAAAAAATTATATATTTTTGAAAAGTATAGAATACAATAATAATTATATACCAATTTAAAAGGTATTTCTTAAATCAAAATTAATACCATATAGATAAACAAAAATATAAATACGTTTTATAAAAAACGTTTTAAAAAAATTATTACAAAATAATAAAACCAATTCTTATACATTTTCTACTCAAAATTTAAGCTTCTATCTTTCATTTCACTAAATACGTGTTCCAGGTTGTTTTATTTAAATTTTATGTTAATATGACACTGAATTTTTATCTACTATATTATAATAATATAGGTAATCAAAGAATACATTTAATAAATAATAAAGAAATATAGAATGTGCACGCATCATGAACACACAATAAATAAATATTAACTTATTCCATATTGTTCGGAATTCCACATGCATGTCGGCCGATTGTCAAAGTCGCCCCAGCACCTAGCGCTGTTTGATACTCGAAAACCGCACAGATGTATAATAGGTAGTACATATCAATATGTAATATGTAATCTATGGTACATATTTCAGCCGTGTTAATGACTATAATATATATCTTTAAACTTCGATTACGTCATAGTGTTTTTATAATAATGGAAAAAAAATTTTACTGGTGATAATACCACAAGTATCCTACCCGGTGAATAAAGTGTTTCCACTTAGCATAAAAAATAAATAAATATTAAAACTTACATTTCAATCTCAGACTTTAAAATAACCAAGATATTATCACAAAATAATCATAGATTATTCTTCAAGAACCTACTACAGACGAAGTTATTTTACTCGTCTGAGATCTCAATAATAAATATATACATGGTACACAAAATTAAAATATAGGTACATGCATTTATGTATTTAAAAAACATCTTATTTAAACATTTTATTTAAATTTACTTCATTTTCCATTCTGTTTGATCTAAATTTCAAATTATACAATATTTAACTATTTTAAATGTAAATATATAAAATATTTACATTTATGACTTCACCATAGACGAGACGAATGGGAAATGATAATATAACATTACAAACTATTGCCCTCCTTCTGAATTCACACATCAAATGTGCAATATACAGAGCATAGACTTACTTTAATATATATATAAATATTGTATAGAACCGGATGCCACTGTATCGAACCGCATTTGCCGTCTGTTCAATATTGTATATACTATTAGTTTTGATAATGTTATTATTATACTAATAAGTAAGAAAAACAACACTATAATAATATCTGTTTCGAATTCACGTTTATACTATTATTCAATTATAGCTAACGAAAAACTTAAAACACTAAAACAATTTTCTTAAATCAGGTAGTGTATTAACGTACGTACCGGAGAATAACGTGGCAACATGTTCGTTTATTTAATAGGTGCATTACGTTTAAGATGTACCTATAGTATTGATGTAGAGATAAATATTTGTCCGAATACGTTATTTGTCGTCAGTCTATCATTTTTTCAGAAGTCAGAAAAGCAAGCATCTATTGCAGTATAAATAATAATAATATATGGCATTAAAAAGAACCATGTTCTATAGTCTATTGAAAAATTATAATTTTAAATAAAATTAAAAAAACCTGCGTACAATCAAATTCTCACCTTTATTTAGTTCCAAAATCGTCAACTTACGATAATTATACTATATGTACTATTGAAAGTGCGTCAAGATGTTTTCTGGCTTGTTCTGCAGTGACCTCGTAACGTCTATAAACTACAGATACTTGGTGAATAAGACTAAAATTGCCTATATAAAACCCCCTAAAAACGATATGTGTATATTAATAAAATATACATTTAACTTTTAAGAAATGTCGGGAGGGTTTTATGTCTATTATTGTGCAATAAATTACACACGTTATTAGTTATTATCACAATATTGAACAAAACTATAGAGATAAATTTTTACACATTGTGGTAATCGCTAGAAAATCGAAGTATAACTATAGTTTATAACTATAAATTATAATATATATTTATATTATATTAAGTTTATTTATATTGTGTTTAATATTTATATTAAACATCTATAAGCGTTCATAACACCGACTGTATTGTAGATCCTTAAAAGGTTAATTTATTTAGAAATGGTTAACTCGCAAATTCCAAAAATGTACTTACTCGTAAATGGGTTACGTAAATATAAGTTATTCGGAACTTCACGACTACAAAAATAGAACTGAATGGGAGAGGAGGGTTGACTCGCAAATTTTGAAAATGAACTCGCAAATTCTCGCAAATTACTCGCCAAAGTTTGACATAGGTTTTAAAATTATATGTTATGATGGGTGGGCCAACTTCACATACGTTGGGGTTAGGTTATGTCACAAGACCGTGGTGACCAGCAAACAATATGAGTCTATCCAGAAACTTTTTCCTCAAAAGAGCGATTGTATCTCTGAAGGTATGGTATGTTGCTCCGTCCTGTTGCAACCATGAAGTGTCCATATTTAGGTCCATACCCATCATCAGTTCTTCCAAACGTGACCAAAGAAAATGAGATATTATTGCACGATATCGTTTTCTCCATTCACAGTGACAGTATTTCCTGCAGGGTCTTCAAAAAAATAGGACCCAATCAAACCTCTGCACCAAAAAACCTAACTTAACCTAACCTAACTCACTCTAAAACAAAAACAAACTATATCCAACGAAAATTCAGGTATTTGAGTTAAAAAAATTTGCAAAGATCATGGCTATCAACTCAAAAATAAGAAAATGGCTCGCTTAAAAAAAAAACGTTCTTTCACAGTTAGGTTAGTGCAAGTAGAGTGATGTCATCTTTGTTAATTTCAAAACCGTGCCTGAGCTAGAATTGCTTTTAAATACATTTAAATCCGTGACTTTAACTTAGGTAGGTACTCTTCAACCATTTTCTATATATATATCTACCTGTATACATGTTAAGAAAATGTATTTCTTTAATTCAAATTTTTCCGCACTCTGTGGGTAAAGTAATAACAATCTTAAAGAAGGTAATCTTAAAGTTAAGTAGTAATCTTCTAGTAGAAAGTGTAATAAGAAAAATGTAATTGTAATAAAAAATTACAAAAAGGAATTAACAAATTAGAGAATAAACTTTTATGATCGTTTTTTTGTTTTCAGGTAAGAGTTTTGTATGTTATAGTGTAAATACCTACAGCATTAAAATAATGAAAAATACAACTTTGTTTTCAGAGCAACACGACATTGTATATTTATTTTAGTCAATTCCCAATAAACTAAAAATCAATCTTATATATATATACTTAAATATATATATATAGAGAAAAGCAATAAAGAATTATCTACTTGTATTTAATCGTTATCGAATGAGGGGAAATTATATCGAGTCATAGTTTATATTATCATAGTTTGTAGTATTATAATTTTAAGGCTTATTTGGTACATTCAACGTTATAAGACCATTTTTCATTAACCGAAAAGGTATTTATTTATGTTTTATACAAGAAAATAATCGTTTGATTGTTTTAAACATTATATTGAATAATTAAATATTGCACTAAATAAGTTAAAATTACAATTTCATGTATTTCAACTGAATTGGATCTGAAATCTCAAATTAATTCTCATATAGAATTTTGTAGGTTCTCAATTGAAAAATTAATTTCTGTTTATTAAATTTCAATTAAATAATTGTCTAAAATCCATTAATATTTGTACGTATTAATGTATATTATTAATAATGTATTATTTACTATTAATTCAATAATTATTCACCGTTAACGTATCGTATACAATATATAACAGTTGTAAATATTCAACTTATTATTAATCATCTCGTTATTAGATTATATAGGTACTTATTATGATTATTTATTAATATATTATGATCTAAATGTACATAATAACCTTATAAAAAATTAATATAACAAAACATTAAATTAAAATGGATAACCATATAGATTTTTAGTTTACCCCATAAAAAGGCACTCAAAACCATTGATCTATCATTGATATCTATAGATATCTATAGAAATATTTTTAAATAAATACTGCATAGGTATTTGATCAGATAACCATAACATTTATTGAGATTTATACAATTTGATCTCATAACAAATGTAAGTACAGGAGTTGCCAGATAACTTGGCACGGCGGCGGCGGCGCAATAACGGAAAAGCAGGGGTTCTCCGTAATTGGATGTTATTACCGAATATATCAATAAACCAACAATAATTGTCACAAAACATTTTAAAACCGATTTTACGTTATTAAGCTATAGTTATAAAGCTATAGGTATCTATTTTATGACGCACGTATTTATACAAAAGTACACGAACACAATAGTGGCGTAAATGAGTAAATATAATATCAATCTATATTAGTATATTCCAGTTTTCATATCACATTAATCTATTAATATTGTTATTGTCAACAGAAGTCGTTTATTTTTATACATTTACGATAAACAACTTGGTGAGGCGCGTCGCGCGGCCAAAACACACCGCGACTAGTTTGGGATACACCTACTGAAAAGCGCCGACGCCGCCGTGCCAACTTATCTGGCTGGCGATGACCGTACCCTATAGTGGTCAACGTGCTAAATAATTATTTTTATTCTTATATATTTTCTCAGGAATCATCTAATATGGTATCGCAGATGATGATAACCAGTGGTTAAAGTGGAATATATTTTCAGGGGGGACTATAGCTAATGCAAAAAAATGGCGTCCCCTGAACCAGTACCATAATATTTTTTTAAATATTTATATAAATTTTACTTTTAATCCATGTTATTATTGACCTAATTTGTAAAAATTTATCACGGACGTATATATGTATATACCTATTATTATGTATAATGTACATAGTCTGTGGTTATAACTTTAAAATACGCATATTAAGAGGATGCTATACCCGCATTTTCTGTCTCCGTCCATCTAATTGGCAATATAGCAAAATTATACAACGTAAAATTGAAATTATGGCATTTTGGTTAGATTT
>JAIPRL010012853.1:0-11439 GCA_025469235.1 Pemphigus obesinymphae | reverse complement strand
TGAACATTCGTTTTCGAAATACGTATTTGTCAAATAAAAACAAATTCTTTTTGTAGAAACTGGGTATTTATTTATATTTATAAATAATTCTACAAGTAACTCAACACCAAAATATTACTAGAATTTAATAAGTTTTTTTAAATTTGTTTTGCGTTCTTTGGCAGCACCACTACGCGTATTTTTGTTTCTGAGTTTATTGATTATTATTATTTTTTTTTTAAATCTCACTAATAACCATACATTTCATTTAAAAAAAAATATTATTCCTCAATTTTCATAATCGCTTAAAAATGGTTAGGTTCTAACAGTGTAAATATATTTTATATTTTAGCGCTCCTCGCCGTAATGGTACCCTGGGCAAGTGCCCCGTTCCCCCCCCCCTCTAGATCCGGTACTGCATTATACAAATTAACAAATTTGAAACATCAAGATAATAATTATTATCAACTTTAATGTGCTGTATTACTGAAAAATAATTACACTGCATGGATACAACGGTAAAAATTAATATATAGGTATAAAAAAATCTTAGGCATAAAAAATATAATGTTTCAAAATATAAAAATCATTTCTCGTGCCGATCTAATCAAATACTTCCAGGAATACAATTAGTATTTAGTATGACTATTTTTTTAAAAATCAATGATTTTCGAATTTCGATCGAAATTACCTTTAAAAATATTTAAACATTTTTAAAAATTGACAACAGGATATTCTGTTAATAATTATACCAACCACCAGGGCACCAGGTCACCGGGAATCTTTCCAGGGTCTCGTCAGGCCAATCCGCCCCTCGTTTGTCTCTCATCTACGACCCTTTAAAATTGAAAATAAATTTTCAAATTTATAATCTGAAATTTATAAATGACATTGAGAAAGTCGTCTGTCAATCTCGATTTAAAAATATACACGATCCAAACGTTTTAGAATCCTGTATGAATATTACAATTTATTATCCCTAATAACACTATAGGAGTCCTAGGGAGCTTCTTCCTATAATTCGAACAGCCTATTCCACGCAGCTCTCATATAGGAATCTTATTAAAAAGGATTTTGCAGATTACCAGAAATTAAAAAAGAACCAATTAAAATTATAAAAATTAAAAAAAAGTCAGTCCCATGAATGAATAGGTCTTAAGACTCCTGAGAGGTCACATGACTTTGGATTAACCCCTTGCGGCATCAGAAGATTGAAAATCCATAATAAATTTTGATACCCTCCTTCCACTTTTGCTTACAGCCTCAGTACATAGGTTCCCATTAGGGGGCAAGGGAGGGACATTGCCTCCTATGGAAAATACTAAAATAAGTGACTTTTAGTATGTTATATACGATATACCATACTTTGAAATCAGTTCAAGTTCGATCTGACATATTAAACTTGCAGTGGCGCTTTAAAAAATTCCCCTCATTCGCCTATTCCCCAATTTATGTATATCTTCAATCCCATAAGACCTTCATTGCAGGCAATTGAAATATTTTTTACCAACAAGCAAATTTAGTACTTACTTGGAGCTCCTGTTGACTTTAATACTGTGCTCCCAATTGGAAATAAAACTGGACCATAATGAGCAAATTTAGTACTTCTAGGTGCTGTTTTTAGGTGCTGTTAGGGATTTACATAAAAATTTACAAACTACTCAGCTGTTCTTTAATATATTGCTGTCAATTTCAAATAATTTTTAAAACATTTTATAAAATACATTATTTTATTGAAAAAATTTTAAAATGTTCTCATTTTTACTATTATCATCTCTTTCATAACCTTCCAAATGTTTCCTTTGTAAAGAATTGCTTATGGATATAATATCAACAATATTTAAGGTTAATATTAAATTAATATCTAAAACTTGTATACAATATTGAGAAAACGGCTGGTTTTTAAAATCTATATAGGTGTATTATACGAATGTATGTCAAAATTTGCATATACAGTGCTGCTTGAAATCTATATGAATCTCCTGGTGCATCAGTCAATCACATGTGAATCCCCCATTTTATTCCATTAGCTGTAACGGTTTGTTGAGGTTCCTTGTAAGTGAAATCATGTATAGGTATACAAAGACTTATCCTCCCAAATTTAAATTCAAAGTATTTCTTTTTAAATTATAAATTATAAACTTAGTTATAGGTCTTTGACTCTAAATTGTTTTTAATCTAAAGTGTAATTCTACTACCTATATTGACAGCGAGATAAGAGTTTTTGGATATTCTCATTAGAAGTTTATAATTTTCTAAATATTCGGCTCAATAAATGTACTACTTTTTTTAAAATCATTGGTAAGTGAAAGCAAAATATCTCAATACAATTTATTGTTATATTTTAATATGTCAAGTGGGTAAAACAAACTCACAATATATACAAAATACTAGTTAATAATAATTTAAAACTATCTTTTTCTAAATTTCTTATTAGTCTTTTTCCTTTTCGGTTCGTTTTCCTCTTCTGGTTCATACTTTGACAGGTCTGCTAATCTTTTTTCTCCACTAAAAATAATATTTATTTGTAAAAAAAAAACCATTTTAATATAATGTTACAAATATCCTTTACCTCTTTACACTTATGATAGTTTTAGCTTTACCAGTATTTCCTAGAGCTTTTCCCCATTCATCTTCCGTTCCTTTAATTGCATATCTATTAAGATTTTCTTGTTTTAGTTTTTCTAATTCGGCTCGTTGTTTCTTTTTTAAAACCTATGACACAAATTTTATTAGTACACATTAAGGGGATTGGCAACGGTAATTTATTGAGTTGTGTACAGATAATATTTTATTTATTGGCATTACACAATGTGTTTGTGTAAGTAGTAATCGTTCTTTAGTGTGTGTAAATACATTACTGTATTACTGAATCTCGAAATCCCATTCCCAATATACCGATTCACTTTATGTGATACAATAAGGATTCTGAAGACTGATCCAAATTTGTCGTGAAATCTAATAATTGTTTATTTTTAAATTACTCTTTCACTTTTTTAAATTTTTTCTTGATTTTCACGAAAATTTTAATTGTCCGAATACATTTAATTAATTTTATGGGAACTTAAAAACAAAATCAATAATGTGGAAAAATCAATCTAAAGTAGACTATATGACAAATTCATATCAGTTTTTATTACTAGATCCATTCTAATTGGCAATAGAAATGGCTTAAATTACGATGTTACATGTAACAGTAAATAACAGTTTTCTAAAATTAAATACCTTAGCTGCTTGCTCCAATTCTTCATCCAAAGATTTTGTTAATGGTCTTAATTCAGTACCATCAGTTTGTTGCAAAACAGGCAATTGGTTATTGACGTTTTGTTCTATAATTCCATTAATTACTTGCAGTATACGACGCATCATTCTATTATATAAACCAAGTAATTGTGAAGGCACTAAGTCAAATTGCTCAGCAAGATCTTCTACAGTTTTGTACTGTAAACCCAAACCTAACAATAAAGCCTGGTAGAATTGAGAAGTATTAGTATACAAACATTAAACATATAAACTAATTTATTATGGCTATACTTTTTGAACAGGAGAGAAATGTGTATCTCCAATTTTACTTTGGAAGTAAAGCTTGGATAAAGTAGGTAAAAGATCCATTATTAGGTGATAATCAGCCATATTATTACAATATTTTTCCAATCGAAGTATATCATAAGCACTTAAATGAATGTCCAACTCAGTTTTGTCCATAATATCTATTAGTACAAAGGGGATTAATTAATATTTAATAGTCAGACATACTAAAAAATAACTAACTTTTATCTGTTGGTGTAGTTATATTGGTATTATGTAAAACTCCGAGAGCTAATTGAGGAGAAAATTTACGAAACTGGTAACCAAGAAGTGATATAAAACGTTTACGGAAATCAATCCAAAATTGAGATAACCAATTTTGATTTTTTGATTCTGATGTATTTAATGTTGAAATCATTATACAAGAATGTTCCCCAGTCAATTCATTGTTAGTTTGTCTAAAATATACATAAAAAATAATAATTAATTATCATTATTCATTTTAGATCAAATTAAATATTAATGGTTAAAAATAAATAATACCTAATATATAATGGAATAAAACCAGCTTTCTTCCAGAACTTTAAAAGTGGTCCAGTAAGACCAAATGATACACCAATATAATCTAAATGTTCTGGAGGTCGCTCACTTAATTTCAATAACAATGGAGGTAAATTATTACGTGGTTCTATAATTAAAAAAAACAATATAAAATATAAATAGTTTTACAAGTTACTAACTATTTAGTACAAACATATTATGTAATTATACCAATTCTTTCTTCGAGTAACTCTACTTCATCTTCTTGGATGGAAACAATATTTTCTTTAGGAAGTTGGCCTTCATCAATATTTGGAATTAAAAATTCATAATACATTTTTAGCAATGACAATGCTCTTGAACCATAACCCATCTACATAAAATATTTAATAGTTAACAAAAAATGTTTATTTAAAAATAGACATTAAAGATTTTATAATGTTTATGATAGTAATGTATGAGATCCACTAATACCGTTATGTTTGGTATTTATTTTAATATAGATATTAGGCGCATGGTTGTATGCTATCTGCATTTGATAAAGGTTTCCCATATAACATACATTATTTTAATACAAAAAATAATAATGAAAAAAACTTTAAAAACTAGTCATAAACGTGATTTTAAGTCAATTTATTAAAATAAAGTACTTGTAATTCCAAAAACAGGACTGTCAAACATAGCAATCAATATGTAACCAAAATCAATTTTTTATGTAGGTGTATGTAGACAAAAATTGGAAAAATATTAGTTTGAGAATATGCGAAATAATTCAATTTGTTTGGTGCTAGATTAATGAATTTAAAGTAGCACAAACCGAAAAAATAACTGGTAAAAGATATCACACAGTATTGGATTGGTTCAACTACGTTATAGTAGAACAGTTTAAAAAACGGGTGGAAAAGGATCTACCTATAGTTCAAATTGACAAATTCCTCTACTGAGGGAAACAAAAGTATAACAGAAAAAGATAATTTAAATGAGAAAAAAATCAAAATTACAATAACTGGGCTGTTTGCAATTTGCATGGTCATGATAAATTGTAAAGTCATTAATTCATAGTTAAGAGGGATCGAGAAACATTACCAAGAAATAAAACCAGAAACAACCATTTCTTCAGATGAATGGAAAAGAAACTACAGTATGCTGAAAAATCATGGCTTTTTTCACTAAATTTTTAACCATAATAAGAGAACTTTATAGAATAACATACAGGTTTTCAAACTGTATCCATGGAAACATTGAAATAAAATATGGTCTTAAAACTTGTCTATCATGCGCAGATGTACATATAGTGTTACCCAAAATAATGTAAAAAACCATATATGTGTATGATGATAGTCAATAAATATTAGTGCTCTGTATGCTAACATAATTTGGGTGGACTATAGTGAGGTAGCGGGGTGGAAACCAGTCACTGCCAACTCGACAAGGCTCTTTCTTAACGTGCTATGGGTATATATAAATGAAATTTTACTATTACAAATATATTAAAATTAAAACATTGTTTACTTAATCTATATAGTCATTAATTACATTTTTATAGTTAGATAAAATATTTTCCCAAAATTAAATTTATCTAATATAATATCTACTTTATGTAGGATGTATTTACAGTTATAGTTACTTATGTTGATAGATTGCAAACTGTAAATTTTTTCGTGGTACATTATATACGACATTACTACCATTTTTACTTACACTTTGATAGTCTGGATGTGTAGCAATGCGAACAATGCGAGCTCCAGCTAAAGACGGGAATTCTTCATCTTGAAAACACCCAGATATTGTCCATGGTATAAGATCACCAGCAGCTCTTTTTCCACGTTTTAACGCTTCTGTCGCTGATGTTTGAGACACTTCTCCTTCCAGACATAACTGAATAAAATTATTAATTTAGTATTAATTATAAATAAGTATGCAATATTATTATTATTTTTAAACAGGTTGTTACAGAAACAAATTATCAAGTAATATACTTTACTACATACAAACATACACACACACATATATATATATATATATATATATATATATATATCGATAAATAAGTTAATAATAATTATTTATTATTACTTGAATGACACATAAAACTTCTGGTAAAGTATTTGTATTTATATCAACTGGGCCAAGTAGACAAAATAAATGATGTGCTGGAGCATCTGACATCATTTGAAGATCATTTGGACTGTTCTAACGATTAAAATAAAACACATAAATGTTATTTGTATGTTTCATGAAATCGTTTTATAGTTAAATAATATTAATTTAAATATTTATAAGTACTTTATAATGTGAAGCTACATATAATGAAACGATTCGCTGCAAGAATGCTTCAGAAGCCTTATGGTAACAGAACAAAGTATCTCTATTTATATAATATAAATCACAACTATCAGGAGGTGGACATCCAGAAAGTAATGGAGCAATATTTGTTGCATCAAGACACAACAGATTTGTTAACCATTTTTCTATATCATCGCCAGGTTTATAACGTATCGATTCATCTAAAGTTACCTAAAATAAAGTTTAATTAATACTAACACATTTTTATCCATATTAGTAAAATGATAAATATTATTATATCATTATAAGTTCAAATTAAGTATCTAATTAGTAAATTAATGTATTAAACTACCAAAATAATTAACTAGTTAAAATCTCATTAAAAATTACACGACTTTTTTGATAGATGAAAAAAATAAATAGGTAAATTTATTAAAAATTCTATATTAAAATTAAAATATTACAATAGAAAACAAAATTGATAAAAAAAAAAAAATTAGAAAAGTTTGTAAAATATCAATTGAATTTTTTAAATCATAAATGTGATAAAATAAACATTTTACTTTTAGTGGGACAACAAAAAAGTACCTACATATCTTTATTATCTATAAGCTAAAACTTAAATACTAAAATGTATGAAAATTATATAAGCACTAACTTCTTTCAAAAATCGTCCAGTAATAGCATTTTGGCCTGTTTTATCATTGGAATCATTACCAATAGGTGTAGCTTGAGAACGAAGCTGTTGCAATAATTTTATTGATAACGATCGACCAGTTCCTTCATAACTAAATAAAAATACTATTGATATAAATTTGCCTTTATAGTTTATATACACAACAATATAATATCATATAAATCGTACATTTAAGATAGTATGTTTAAAATATTGTATAATTATTATTTATTAAGGTTTAACAGTAGAAAAGGTATTCAAAAATATTACTAGATAGCAATAGGATCAAGTGAGATATATTTATTCAATTCTCAGTCCAGTCACTGTGTTCTACATCTATGTAAAACTAAAAAGTGAATAACACAGATATAGTGTTTGATAATTTAAATACCTAAGTATGGTAATAAATTTGTTTAATAAAATGCAATCTTAATGATTCAATATATTATTTGGAACCAGAGCATTGTCAGTTATCAATCATTGATTATCAGTACGGTTGGATTAATGAAAATTACTATTAATTTATTTATGTTGGTTCAATATTTTTAAATATCCTTTGTTTAAATTAATAAAATATAAGGATATAATTATTACATAATATTAATAGTTTAGTTTACCCATTGATAGTAGAAGCTAAAAATACTAAATAAGGACCAAGCATAGCCTTTACAAGTGGAAGTGGTATAGCAGCAGCTTCGTCAATTACAACCAATTCTGCTTGGCTTAATTTATTTGAGTCTGTCGGAACTATATACTACACATGTATTTAATAAAATAAATACTAATTAATATAATTGAAATTGGAAAAAAATAGTTCACAAATACCTACATAAATGTAAATAATATACCTGAATAGTTTGTCGATGATCTCTAAAAATATTTACACGAACCAAGGCTTTATTATCATCAGGATTCGTTGATCTAACTAATCCATAATCTAAATGTTCCTGATATCCAAGAGCATCAAAACCTTTAATAAAATAATGATTACAGGTAAGTGCTATTAAAATATAATGTGATGAATAGGTAAATCATTTTTTTTACCCTTAAAAACAAATTCAAAAAAAGTTTTTAAATTCTCAGGTGAAGGTGATGTAACAAAAATATTTGAATAACCAAATGCAACAGCAGCTGCAACAGCTATTCCAAGAGCAGCAGATTTACCTCTACCTCGAGAAGCTGTTAAAGACACAGTAGATCTAAGAGTTTTTTCAGATATTGCTTCAATAAATGTCAGTAATGATTTGGCCTAAAAAATGAACATAATTAAAAAAATGTCTCTTAAGATGTTAACACTAATTTACAACAATAAATAGATATAAAACAACATTGTTAATGTGTTAAATTACTTGATCGACAGTTTTACAACAGTTAACTAAACATCCTACGGGTTGAGTATCTTTCATATTTTCTTTTAAAGCTGCTAATTCTTGATCATTGATTGATTGATTACTATTTTTTTCCTCAGGAACTAAATCGAGTACTTTAGAAGAAATAGGTAATACTGTTAATTGGTCGTCAACTACTAGGCATCGGTTACATGACACTAAAGATAGCATAAACCTAGTTTATAAAAGAATGAATATAAATGCTGATATAGAAAACAGAGTTGAAAAAAGAAAATTGTACTACCTTTCATTAAATCTGGCTACGACATCCTGATGGGCTTCTGTTCTAAATCGTTCATGTACGTCCATGGTAAGGGTATACAATTGTTTTAAAGACGTTAAAGACCGTAATAGAAATATTACAAGTCCACCACCTTCCACAGTTTCTATAGTACGTGCTAATAAATTTGGGGTCATAGCTTCAAAATCCTTTAAACAATGTATATAGTGAAAAAGTGAAAAATTAAAATAATAATATGTGGTACTTACTTGTAATACACACATTCCATATGTATTACCAAGAACTTTATGAGTTTCTGAATAATAGCAATATCGGATATTTGTAGAAGCAACAAATAATTCAAATGGATCATCTTCATTTACATTTAATTTACCAGCTTTCACTTTATGTTGTATAGATTTCATACGCTTTTTACGATGGCTAAATATAATTAAGAATAGAAGATATACCTACAACTATATAATATGATACATTAGGTATACACTATAAATAATGAATTACCTGCTGAAACCCAATTCTTTTTTATAGCACCATAACACATTTGGTCTAGCTTTGACAGCGGCTTTCGACAACATATGATGTAATATAACAACCTAAAATATAGGTATATACAAATTATTAGACAAGTTTTATGACTTATGAGCTACTTATAATGTACATATATTTTGCAGTTACAATTTATTAATACTATCATATAAATACATATACAATATAATATATATAAAATTCTATTAAGTACTTGATCTCGACCCTTGTCGCCAACAATTACGAACATAGTGCGATGACCGGCTGTAACACCGTTTTCAATCAGTGTTCTGATCCGATTGTCTATCTTTTTACGAACCATGATGACCGACAATAATGAACTAAAAATATATATTTCCACAAGTAGTCAGAAATGTTTAAATTCTATACTATGTTATAAATCATATTTGTGATTATAGTGTTCAAAAAATTCAAACGCACGTTTCTTCTATTATTATTGTTATTACTTATAGGTTATATTTCACGGAAAAATTTGATACCGTGCAGGAATTCACACATTTAAATAATAATAACAAATGAACAGACTGATAAGATTTTGTTAGTCAAAAGTTAACAAATGTTATTTGTTACTATGTGCGATTGCGATTTTTGAAGCATGTTCGTGTCCGTCATAATTTAACACGATATAACATTCGTTTTCAATCTAAACATAAAATAAAACTAAAATATGGATTGTGACGAAGGAACGTCATCCAGTGGCGAGGCTACTAAAGAAAAAACGGAGAACGAGTCGTTGAAATCGCCAATTTGTCTCATAGTGTTGGGAATGGCGGGTTCAGGAAAAACAACTTTTGTGTCAAAACTTGATACGTACCTACGGCAATATAAAAGAGCGCCTTATTTGGTAAATCTCGACCCAGCATGTAAAAATATGCCGTATAAACCAAATATAGGTATGAAAAACTAATAACTAATTATGAATTGGGTATAATAGTTGGTTAGTATTTCATGAGGTATTAACTTGATAAAAATTTTTTTTTATAGATATTAGAGACTCTGTAAAGTACAAGCAAGTGATGAAACAGTATGGTTTGGGTCCGAATGGCGCCATTGTAACATCTTTAAATTTATATTCCACCAAATTTAATCAATTATTAGATTTATTGGGAAAAGTAAATGCTGGAAACACTCACGATATAGCCGTTATTGATACACCTGGACAAATTGAAGTGTTCACATGGTCAGCATCGGGTCAAATATTAACTGAATGCCTAGCATCAATATTTCCAACAGTTGTAGTTTATGTTATGGACCTAGAAAGAAGTACTAGTCCAATAACTTTCATGTCTAATATGCTATATGCATGTTCAGTTTTATACAAAACAAAATTACCATTTATTGTAGTTTTAAATAAGGTTGGTTATCAAACTACAGATTAAAAGTAAATGCAATTTTTCTAAAATGTTTTTATATTCAGAGTGATGTTGTTGATCCAGCTTACGCAATTGAGTGGATGCAAGATTTTGAAACGTTTTGTGATGCTATAGATAAAGAGTCGTCATATATGTCAAATTTGACACGTACTATGGCATTGACTTTAGATGAATTTTATAATGAATTAAAATGTGTACCGGTATCTTCAATAACTGGCCATAATTTTGATGAATTTTTAAAAATGGTTGATGCATCTGCTGATGAATTTCAAAAGTAAAATTTAATTTAAATTTATTAGAATTGTTAAAAAATCAATAATTTGAACAATTTATAGGGAATATCGTGTTGAATGGGAAAAAGTGCGTAAAGAAAAATTACAAGTAGAACTTACTACACTAAATAGCAAATTGAACAATTTAGCAGTTAGTAGTGGCGAAGGAGATAATATAGATTTATTAACCTCATTGTCTCTTGATCGGGAAATTTCAGACATCTACATAGCACCGATGGCTGATGAAATGTCTGACGACAGTGAAGGTGAAGAAATCCCTGCTTTAAATATTAATGGCAAGTATTTAAGTTATAAAGTATAATTTTTAAATCACTAGTAAAAAATTTTATGTAAATTAACATAAACAAATATATTATTTCATTTTCAGATTGAACATGTAAAAAGTTCCTTTATAAAAAAAATATAATGATGGCAATTTATCAATGTTTATTAGGTATATTATTATGTACTATTTTTATAAGGATATATTAAAATAATTTTTGTAAATGTAAGATTATTTAAAAGTATAAATCAAAGTAATGTTATTTTTTTAATAAATGATAATCAATGACAAAAAAAATTGGTTTATTACTTTTGGTTAGAAGTATAC
>JAIPRL010012852.1:0-11440 GCA_025469235.1 Pemphigus obesinymphae | reverse complement strand
TAGTATCATGCTAATTGTAACTAACAATAACACACCGTGCGTGTCAGACGAAACCGTTCTGAATGATACCACATTACCACGACATATTTTTTAACAATGTGGAAACGAAACCGTTAATCCACTCATATGTCGCACAAAGGGTACAAATACACTTGTTACCCGAGTCGTATAAAATAAAATGTGACGATTTAATATATAATATTATGTTCTCACGATTATGGTTGTAACGCGACTGCCTTAGGCGGGGTAAAAATGTCGAACGACATTTAGAACATGTAGAATGACGAAACCTCGTAAGTTCGGAGATAATTTATTTATATATATTAAAATTAATAATTAGGTATATATATTAATGCAGGTATACGCAACAATGGTTAATACAATTTATCTGGTTATCGTATTCAGCAATACAAGGTGGTGCATTTTGTAAATTTTATACGTTCGCTGAGAGTTTAGGAGTGCGCAGAAACCAATTTTCGTTTTACCTTACCTATACCTTACCTTACCACCTATCGGCTACACGTGGCCCATAATACCGTGTGCCGGCTGCACTGATCGGCATGTTATACACCGTATTTATTTTGTAGTGATTTCAGCGTGGTCGGCCGTCATGATATCATCATATTGTATACGCTCTGTATACTATGTCATTTTGTCACGGAGAGAGGATAACAGCCAAATCATAAGAGAGCGACTTTAATTTTTGTCAGTCGAATGCGCGAAACATTCCTAAACTCTCGGCCAACGCACTATAGCATTTTTAAAATCTCATAGTGGACTTAACTCTCAAATGTTGGGTCGTCTTATTTCAAAAATGTTATTAACTAGAAACAAGTAGTCGAAACATTTACCAACACTCATCCCTAAAATAACATAAAAAATGATGAACAAATTGCAGAAAATAGTAACAAAATTAAACCAAAAAGCTTTAAATAATTGAAGCTGATTATGTGGGTGTCAGAATATTTCACTATGAGGTTATCGTGATAATGGTCGTTTAGTTGTCGCTACATTTGATGACTTAAAAATAATGAAGGACATTTTGGAGCTCAAGGAGATTCTAACCTAAAATTATTTTTAGAAAATGAAGTATAATTAAATATACAAGCAAGACAAGTCAAAATGCTATTACACAATCTTGTAATTCAGTTTAACTCGAAAAAATGGTAGCACGTGTAAATTATGCAAAATGTTTCTCACCACTTGCTGACGAAACAGCTGATATTTCGTCTGTGCAATAAATTTCTCTCACATTTGTTAACCTAACCTTCTTTACCATAGTTTGTATTCAGTATATAATAACAAATGTTTTATGAACTCCAGATCATATTTGAAATTATCGGCTAATTGTATAAATTTATCTTTACTTTCTTTTTAATTAAACAATGACTGAAAATTATTAAAAGTAATCTTATGAATGACTAACCTTTGTTCAAGTTTATTAATTTTAGAATCCATGTATGAAATAAATATAGATAAACGGTAGTTATTTTTCGGTGGATTTTGTTTGAATATTCATTCTATGCAATTGTCTTTCTATAACTCTAAGTACTATTATTTCCACTTGAAATTTTCCAGCTACATCAACTGCAGCTGTATATATTTGTTCAAATGTTTTTTCAGTACTATTTCTATAAACTTTAATTTCTTCTAAAGATCAATTAGTTAATCTAGTTGCCAATCTGAAATCGATGTTAACTTTTTGAAAATAGTTTGATAGGGGTAAACCAGATTCAAATCCTTTTGTTAATATTAACAATGCAATAATAAATTCTCTATCTAATATTGTTTTTTAAAAACGTTGTGCCTTTCCACTTGTAAAATTATCATTCCATTCTAATATTTCACCGAAAGACTATAATAAATTAAAAAAGCTCAAGAAAATCATACACAGCATGGTATCGTTTAATCCATCTCGTTCCACAACTACGTTTTAGTGTTTTTATTGTTGTATCATAAGAATCTAGGAATTTCTGTGATAAAATATTTTTTCGTTTAAGAAATATTAAAAAAATCTCAAATTTCACAAATTAGGCTTAAGCAATTTGTAATTGGTAACACACTACATGATTTTGAGACAACAAGGTTTAAATGTGTGCAGATCAATAAATATATATCACAGAAGGATACATTTTTCAATATTACATAAGGAGATAATACAATAATGTTGCCATTGTTAACCAAATTAATAAAAAATATAATGACAGTTCCGTATTCAAGCTCAAGTATTGAGCGAATAATTTCTTATGTAAATTTAATTAAAACGAAATATCGAAACAGATGAAACACGAAAAATTTAATTGGATTACTACAAGCTAAAAGAATTTTAAAAGATTCAATTTGTTTACACACAATATTGGTAAATAATGCATAAATTTATTTCTCCAACAAATGTATACGACTTTAAAATTTAATTTTGTTTTATTGGTTCATGCTTAAAAATAATTAAAAATCAAAGACTAGTTTTATTATGTTTTATAAGTTTATTTTTAAATACAATTTTTAGTTTTTAATAATGTATAATTTTTATTTCGTTTTATTGGTTTTAATTTAAAACCATTGATAAATTAAAAACCATTTATTTTGTCTTTTTTTAATACCATTGTTCTGTTTTCTAAAACGTAAAAATAAAAAAATTATATTTAATTTTGTAAAGAATTGTTAATTTAAAAGTTTTAAATAGATTCAAATTGTTTTCAATAAAATTTTTGTACAGATTTATTAATCCAATCAAAAAATATTTGTTTAAATTTTATTTATTTTATTTAAAAATCCTAAATTTAAAAATGTTGATTATTTTTATTACCTATGTTTTGTTAGTTTATTAACACGCACTATTTTTTAATTTTTAATAATGTAATATTTTAATTTTGTTTTGTTGGTTTATGCTTTAAACAGAATTATTTAGTTAAAAAAAGATTTTTTTTATGTTTTGTTGAAGCTTTAAATATTTGTTTAGTTTAATTGTTCAGTTTCTAAAAATATAAGACTTACTCATTTAATCTTAATTTTTGTTATTTTATGAATATTATTTATGTCTGTAATACATTTAGGTACTATACATATATTTAAACTTTAACTTTTTCGTTTTATACACTGGTGCAATTATATGCTATATTATGATTATGCTCACTGGCGTCAAAGCCTCCCACACAGCGGTGGTGCTAAGAAATATTAGAGAGGTGTATACAAAAATTACTGACTGTTAAATAACAAATGTTAAAAAATAAAAAATAGGTTTCAATCATTTAATCTGCCGCCTGAAACCCCGACCTAAAATTACCACCTCATTTATAAAGATTACCCATCAATTTGCTGAAAGAGTACTTAATATTGTTGACATATTTCCCAATTGAAGTGTTAGAGGAGAACCCCTTCCCCCTACCAAAAAATATAAATAAATATCAGTGGCACCTTTCCACAATTATGTCTATAAGTATTACAGGGAAAAATAGTTGGAACTTGCGTCGTAGGCTATCTACATGAAAAATGTATCTACCACAATTGTGTGTTGGCGTTGTATGTTATCTACAATATTCCACCCCGCAATCTGTAGATTTTTGGTGTCGTCTGGGCATCTGGGTATTATTACATTAAAGAAATTTTTTTCATGTCTTCATAAAACCGGTCAAAAAGATTCTTTGATGCATTGAGTGAACGCCACCACTCTTCCATCAACTGCCGTTCCAATAAGTTAGTGGCACCACGCGTTTTTATGCCATATTTTACTTTGACTCGTCTCCATGTAGACTCTATAGATTGGGTATTGGCCCCTGTTTCTGGATCAAAGAAGTGGAGCTGGTGGTTTACAGTTTTATGCACATAGCCGTGGTCACTGAAGTTGCTGTAAGCCCTCCATTCGTCCGAGTGAATTGTTGATCTAACTTCTACTTCACGTTGAATAATTGGAAGTAACGTAGCTCTTTCTCTCTTTTTAACTATAAAAAATCTACGGTCAGTAACACCATCATCTCGTTTACAGTACAGTCCGAACACCTATGGATCCTGTACTCGTAACCCATAATTTTTGTAAACAGGTTCAGAGTCATCAGAACTATCAGATTCAACATCAGATGAGACGGGTGAAGTTCGAGTTATTACGGTAGCAGGCGTACGATTGCCTACACACAGACGTCCTCGGTGATACTTACGCTTCCCTTGGAATAACAACTCGTTAATTTGGACTATTACACCGGTCCTCTCATTTTTGATCGAAGTTCAAATTGATCAACCCAAATGTCTCGGCATAAATTAAACCAATCTGTAACAGTATGTCTTGCTCTACCGGTCCATTTTGCAGTATTTGTTAAGTTCACTTCATTGCACCAATACCAAACTAACTCCACTATGTGATACAAATTTAGACCATTGTTGTTTTTTCCGTTTACGCTGACTTAATAAAGAATTTATTTTGTTTTCTGGTGGACTGAAATGTTTGGCATCCTTTCTTCTGACAACGTAAGCACTTTTCTTTAATAACTTTACCTTCTCCATCACGTTCTTCATATACCCTTTAAGGACCTCTCCACATACTTCATTATTTGAATTAACTTTTTAGCATACTTTAGCAGTGGACAAAATACCACGTTTTAAAAAATTGGTGCAAGATTCGTCATTGTAAATAACATGTCTATAAAAATCAATAAAATGTCCCATTTTAATTTAACAAAATATAATCACATAAATAGTTTAATAAAATAATAAAATAATTTAAGCACACACCACTTTTACGAGCCAAACCAAAAGTCATATGTCTACTAACTGTATAAATGTAGGCTGTAGAGTATATTATTTATGTTTATAATTATACGTCAATATATCAGCAATATCAGTCTCCATACAAAGTAGATATCACCCAAAAGATAGATAACATATAACGCGATCAAAGTACAGGTAGATAGCAGTTCCAAATAGTCAAATATTATTATAGTTTGGGGAATTCATAAAAAAGAGTTGGGAATACTAGTTTTTTCAACACCGTCGTCCCGATTTGACTTTGCGGTGCGTGTCTGTGGTATCTAACGCGATTCGATCAAACCGCCATCTTGGTCACCGTTTGTCCGTAAGTTCAAAAAATATCAAGTACTATTGTGCTCCATCGTCGTTTCATATTAATGCAATATTTAATTATATACAAATATGCGCGTACATCTTTGTCGCATCCACGCATAGCCAATATTTTCGCGTGTCCGCAAAAAACCCATTGTGGTTGCAATCATCCATTCGACTTATTGTGATTTACAAGCCGTCACGTGTGGAGTTGGTATCAACAGAATACTTCGTTACCCAGCAGATTACTAATCAGCTAACGGAGCAGAGCCGGGCATCGCGGGGTCACATCCGGTACCTATGTCTGACATTTATTTTGTATTACATTAATTATTCATTGCTCTGTACGTATTAGTTATAAGTTTGTGCGCGCACCTATGTTATAGGATTTTCTATGTCAAATAATTATAATTAATCAGTCATACCATACATCTTATCTTTTTATTTAATCAATTTGCATATTAAGGTATTACAATACCCATCTCCTTACACATATGTATCCCCATACACTCTGCGAGTCTGTAGAGCAACTGTCCAAGCAAGTACTGACGGCGTAAACATTTGGTAGCAGAGAGCGTGGTTTTCGGCTTCAACAGAAGGTTCGGTAAGCGTTGTGCATGGGTACTGTAATACTATTGTAAGGCAAATTTCATTAGCTACATAATTAGGTATGTGTGTTCACAACTTTTAAAATTTAAATGTAATTTAAAGCAGGTTAAATAGGTACCTACTTATTTTAATTTCCGTAATACCAAGCGTTATCGGTTTTGCCTGTATGCCGATGTGTCTGACAGCTGACGGTGATGCCATGTCGTTTCCATGAATCCATGACGAGTTGTATCATCAAACATATGTACGGGTGAAAGTCAAAGTGGTCCAAGTCATTTTTTTTTTTAATTGAGTTAATTCAATATTATGAATTATTTATAGGTGATTCACCTTTTGGTAAAGTGAACTAAATCGTACTTCAACTATAGCGCCGATAGATGGCAGCAGTTTACTATACCTGACTATTATCTACTGTTTATTTAAAAGGTAGAGTGGGCTAAGTCTGACCAGTTTGCCAGAAACGATTTTGTTTATTAACGCGATCTGTCGGTTTCATAGAGTAATATATGGATAAATATAAACTCCATGGTCTGTTTGATTTGCATTGATAACGGAAAATCATGGAAATGATAGTAGGTAAATACTGTGTTTATTAAACTGAGTTTATTATACTGTTTATACTAATTTAATATTTTGTGGATAATAATATTATAATGGAGAGCGAATCCGATTTCAGTGAGCCAAGTATACTGGCATATTCTGGTTCAGAATATCAACCTTCTAATGATGGTGATAGTTCAGGTAAGAAAATAAATACATTTTATAATATCCTATATTCAACTAACCTAAAAGTTACTGTTATGATTATGCATGTGTGATTTTCAAGCGTTATTATCTGCTTTAAATGTCAGAGATTTATATTATTAGACCAGAGACCTATAAAATGTTATACTTTATATAACTATACATAATATAACTATATTTTTTTCAGATGACTCCCAGTATGGTCAACCTCAGGAAGACGTTCTTGATGAAAAAGGGTCTACAGAAGAACCGAAAAAAACGACGAGGAAACGTTAAAAAAATGAGAGTAAGCGACAAGCTCAAAAAAAAAAAGAATTCTGGTATGGAATATATTTCTAAAAAAGGTAAAATAATTTAAAAAAAAAATTTTACAAATGTATCATGTTTATGCAAAAAAAATTGTAACAATCAAGTTAGTGAAGAAACAAGGAAATATGCATTTTCGGTTTTTCGGAAGTTGGGTTCTTTTTCATTACAAAATACTTATTTGTGTGGGTTGGTTAAACAAGAAATACCGAAAATCCACTGTCCGAGAAATGGTTCGCGTGGTAAAAAAACCTCTTCAAACACTTTCGTTATACATGATTTACAGGGCAATAGTGTTAAAGTGTGCAGGACGTATTTTAAAGATACTTATTAGATAAGTCAAGGACGATTAGGCCGTGCTCTAAAGAAATTGAAAGAGGGTAAACCACCAAGTATAGATGAAAGAGGTTCTCATGTTCCCGTGAACAAAAGTACTGATGATAGAATGAATATTGTTAGGGAACAGATACTATACCAGCCGACGAATCCACTATACACGAACAGAAAATCCAAATAGAAAATATCTACCTTCTAATATGACAATAATTGGTATGTATAAATCATATTTGGAATATTGTACTGGTAAAAGTGAACCTGTAAGTAAATCGGTGTATCGCAGGACTTTCAATTCAGAATTTAACCTTTATTTTCATGCTTCACTGAAAGACACATGCTCAAAATGTGATGCTTATAAAAATAAACTACCTTACATTGAAAATGAGCAAGAAAAAAAGCATATGAAAACAATGCACGAACTACGTTTGAGAAAAGCAGAAGCTGCTAGAACTGCCCTCAAAGAAGATACTACAACATCTAAAAATGATCCAAATGTTTGCGCATTTACTTTTGATCTTAAGAAAGCGCTACTATTTCCCAAAATAACAACTGGTATTGCATATTACAAAATAAATATGTACCTATATAATTTAGGTATTTACGAACTAAAAACTGGCTTAGGATACATGTACAATGTACACATGGGATGAGACCACTGCATCTCGAGGGTCTCAGGAAATAAGTTCATGTGTTACAAAGTACTTACTTACTAGAGCAAGAAATTATAAGCACATAGTAATGTACAGTGACACTTGTACGGGACAAAACTGCAACTGGAATTTTGCTCTTTCCATGCAAAAGTTAACTCAAATTGATACTGAAATTGATATTATTGATCTTAAATGTATGGTGAGTGGGCACTCTTTTTTCCCAAATGACACAGACTTTGTTTCAATAGAATCATATACATTGAAAAAACTAAAAGTAATTTTTTCTCCTAACGAATTGAATGATGCTATATTAAAGTGTAGAAACAAAAACCCATTTCACGTCTCAAAAATGCAACGAGAAGATTTTAAATCGACTAAGGAGCTGATTGATGCTGTAACACAAATATCAGTCAATGAAAATGGGGGTAAATTTTCATGACTGAAAACACAATGGTTTAGATTTGTAAGAACAGAACCCTTCACGTTATTTTATAAGGAATCTATACAAAATGATGTTCCTTTTGAATCTGTATCACTCAAATGGACAAATCAAAAGAAAAAGAAAAATCGAATGAAGAACAAGTTCCTATTGGTCTTATCCAACAAAAACCGCAGTACAATGCTCCACGTTCAGTGACCAAGGAAAAAAAAAGGGACATGTTGGATATGCTGGACTTTATCCCACAAGTTCACCATGCTTCTTATCATGGCCTCATCACGTCTGACACAGTTTAGGACATTGGTTTCTTAGAAAAAGTTTAAGTCTCCGTGCATGGACAATGGAAAATGTAAGAAAGGTTTTCCAAAAAATTGTATAAATGATACAATCACAAATATCGATGGTTATCCATTGTATCGTCGTAGATACCCTGACCATGGTGGTCAATCACATCAATTACGCATGTCAAACAATACAACAGTTGACATTGACAATCACTGGGTGGTTCCGTATTCACCATTGGTGTGTAAAATCTACAAAGCACACATAAACATTAAGCTCTGCAGTTCGGTGAAGTCAATAAAATATATATGCAAATATGTCAATATAGGCAGTGATATGGCTGTATTTGCTGTTAAAAATGTTAACGAAAACGATGAAATAACATGGTATCAAATGGGCCGATACATCAGCAGCAATGAAGCAGTTTGGCGTATTTTGAGTTTTCCGATACACGAAAGAGACCCTGGTGTTACACATTTGGCCGTGCACCTTGAAAACGGACAGCATGTTTATTTCACGGAAAAGACTGCACTTCAACGTGCATCAATTGCCCCAAAAATAACATTACCTGGGTTTTTCGAACTATGCAACCGACCAGATATTCCCGGTCAATTCGCAAAGACATTAATGTATACTGATGTTTCGCGATATTTCACATGGAACAAACAATCAAAAAAGTGGGATGCACGAAAGCGAGGTGTTCTGGTTGAAGGATACAACGGTTTATTAATGGGAAATACATTAGGCCAATTATACACAGTCCATCCAAAGCAACGCGAATGTTTCTTCTTGCGTTTATTGTTGGTTAATGTTCCTGGACCGACGTCCTTTCAATATTTGCAAACAGTCAATGGAATTTTGTTCGACACATATCATGATGCGTGTTGGGAATTACATTTGTTGGAAGATGACAACCCTTGGGATATCACACTTGCAGATGCAGCATTGAGTTCCTCTCCTCATCTAATTCGCCAATTATTCGCCATTTTATTAACGACATGTTTTCCTTCTCAAGCTTCTGTCCTCTGGGAAAAATATAAAGATTCCATAAGCGACGACTTTCTGCATCCCCTTCGGATCGCTCATCAAGATCCAAATATTTCGCCAGAAATATATAACGAGGCACTAATAAAGATTGAAGATATTTGCATTCTGATTTCGAATATGCCAATCATTCAATTTGGTATACCCTCACCTAACCGCCTAGCAACAAACATTGCTAACAGCGAGGTTCAGCGCGAACAACAGTTCGATACGGTCTCTTTACCCACTTTCGTTGAAAAAAATGAACAACTACTCACTGATGAACAAAAGAATGTATATGATCGAATTAATTTGTCGATTGCAGGAGAACAAGGTGGATTCTTTTTTTTGGACGCACCAGGTGGAACTGAAAAAACGTTTCTCATCTCACTGATACTTGCGCGCATTCGATCACAAAATCGAATTGCGTTAGCAATCGCTTCATCAGGTATTGCAGCCACTTTGCTTGATGGCGGACGGACTGCACATTCAGTACTCAAGTTGCCGTTGAACATTCACACAAATCCAGATGCAGTGTGCAACATAAGAAAGAATTCCGGTATAGCTAAAGTTTTGAAAAAATGCAAAATTATTATCTGGGATGAATGCGCTATGGTCCACAAGCATTCACTTGAAGCTCTCGATAGACTGATGAAAGATCTAAATAATAACACCAGGCTTTTCGATGGTACATTCTGCTGTTGTCCGGTGATTTTAGACAGACATTGCCGGTGATTACATGCGCTACATATGCGGATGAAATTAACGCATGTATAAAACAATCATATCTATGGCGAAATTTAAATAAATTACGTCTTAACACAAATATGCGTGTTAATTGGAAACGGAACAATCCCATTACATGGAGACACACAATGCATCAAATTACCTGACAATTTCTGCAACATGGTAAATACGAAATATGCTTTGATTGAAAGCATATTTACAGATATACAAACTAATTATATTAATCATGCGTGGCTTCGTTAACGAGCTATTTTAAATGCAAAAAATTTCGATGTTGACAATATTAACTTAAAATCCAACAGTCATTGCCCGGCAATGAGATATTGTTCAAATCTATAAACACTGTTACCGATCCGGACGAAGCAGTCAACTATCCTGTAGAATTTTTGAATTCGCTGGATTTACCAGGAATGCCACAACATAACTTGCAATTAAAAATTGGCTCACCTATCATTTTGCTTCAGAATTTAAATGCACCTAAGCTTTGCAACGGTACAAGATTAGTCATAAAAAAATTATGGGCAATATTCTTGAAGCTACAATTTTGAACTGCAAATTTGAAGGTGAAGTTGTTCTCCTGCCACGAATCCCAATGATCCCTTCAGACGCACCTATTCCATTCAGACGTCTGCAATTTCCAATTCGCTTGGCATTTGCCATGAGTATTAATAAGTCACAAAGTCAAACAATGTCGATTTGTGGGTTGGATCTAGAAAATATGGTCTTTTCACATGGCCAATTACCTATATGTGACGTGTTCTCGCGTTGGAAAACCGTCAAGTTTATTCATATATACTCCTCAGGAATTTACTAAAAATATTGTTCATCAATTCGCATTAAGATAAAATTAAACAAACATTATTGATTACAACGATTTGTTTTTAAAAAAATTGAGGTCATTTAGTAATAAATTATTATATTATTTGTCTTTAATTTCATATTTTGTTTAATATCCTAATCGCTTGAAATATCATGCAGGACAACGTCTGCCGGGTCCGCTAGTATATATATATATTTATAAATGTATATGTTATCATAATTTGATAATTTTAAGAGAGATATAAAAATATGTTATGTCAACAATAAATAATTAAATATTGGGTAGGTACTATACTCTATTTCACGAGCGATCGTCCGGAATCGCGCATGTGATAAGAATACAGTGTGACCGTAGCGAGATCGAATTTATCCCTTCATGTCGCGGTTATTTGGCGTGCTACTACAAAATGTTACAGTTGCATTATTACATTATAGG
>JAIPRL010012851.1:0-11440 GCA_025469235.1 Pemphigus obesinymphae | reverse complement strand
CATTGGTATTGCATTTATTTATGCATGGTTAAAATAAGCCTTTAAAGTATAATAAGAAAAACAAAAAATTACATTAATGTACAGGGAAACATGAAACAGGGAACACCTTCATAACAATAAATACGTAGGTAAAAATAATTCTATATGATATGAAAAATGGACAGAAATTGAAAATTTTAAGTATACATTATAGTAGTTGGTTATATTTCCTTAATTTCTAGAGGGGGGGATGCAGTGCACCCCCCCCTTAATATATCCCTGAACCCAGATGATCCTACCTAGGTAATATAAATAAATTTAAAAAAAACACAATATTTGGATATTTTATCCGTGGATATTTTGTCCGTTGGATATTTTGTCCTTGGATATTTTGGTTTGGATATTTTGTCCGTGGATATTTTGTCTTTGGATATTTTGACCGAACACCAGTACCTACACGGTGACGTAGACATGAATTATTAAAAGTAGACTTGCAGTGAATAGCGTATTACAAGCCAGTAGCCACTGCCCACTACCAATAATTGTAGTGTGCGACTGCCTATTACCAACGTTGAGCAAGTTAACGATTTTTTATAAACTCGGTTAAGTTAAAAAACAACTTAATGTTTTAAGTTATTTTTTTTTTTTGTACGAGTCAATATAACATTTGAAATAGGTATCAGATATAATTAAGTATTTTTTTTTTTTAAATACTGTTATTTTTTAACTTTAAGCATTTTATAATTATTAAAAACCATTAACATAATATAATTGAAATTAAAACAATGTATTTATATTAATTATTATTAAAATTTAATATATTGCTCAATTTATTTATAATACGGGAATATCGGGTATTTTGGTTTTGTTTTTGGGATATAAATAATTTTTATAGTAATTTTGTTGGAAGCGACAAAAACAACTTTATTTATATTCAAAACCATTTGGACGTAAGATGGTGTCGATTATTTGGAAATGAACTTGACCGATCAATGTTAATGAAAAGTAACTCGTCGGTATTTAAGAGTAAATACGACCGAAAATACCGAGTCAATCGAACGTGAAAAGATAAGTTAAATGTCAAAATTGACTTTTGGCTTTTAACTCGTTGACTATCTCGTAAACGGTCGACGAGCCAAAACGACCATAAATGTTTAGGTAAATTTAAACGAACGTACATTATTACGTGTCGCTGGGCACGGACGACGCGACTACGGGATTCTCGAAGATTTTCCGCCGGGGCCGCGGGCCGGACGGACGCGCCGACGACTGCACCGGATCGGACGTACGTGCACCGGAATCGTTTCGGAAAAACACGATATTATATTATAATAATATACACAATATGATATTACGTGTTTTTCGGCCGGGGGGTTTTGACGAAACTCATTAGCACAGGTCAAGTCTGACGCACATGCCAAACCGGGTCTCCGGACGGGCTGCGGCGGCGGCGGCGGACCGGTTGCACTTCAATAATACGTGACTGGTAATTATTGTTATTATATATATATATATATATACCGTTTCCCCATACCGCCGCCATCTGCCGGGTCACATATACACACACACACGCACACACAAATACACACACACACACACACACGCACACGTAAAAACGAGCTATACGGCTATAATACCGGCCGTGTGTAACCATCATCAGGTGGAGGCGGCGCCGAAGAGGAAAAGGGACGCGAGGAGAGGTATCGGGTTCGGTGTATTCAGGTCTCCGGGACCACATGCCGAGCGGGACCCCTCGTCGGTCGTAAAAACCTCGGCTCCGAGACCCTTTTTTTTTTTTTTTTTTTTTCTTCTTCTTCTTCTTCTTCTTCTTCTACTTCTTCTTTTTCTCTTTTCCCCCACGGTCTCTATATACTCGGTCCCGGCGCCCGTTTTCTCATACCGCTCGTCTCGTCGTATACCACCTACCCACGTTATACACCGTCATCGGTGTACGCGCCGTATTTGAATACCGCGTACCGTCGCGGCGACGTTGCCGCACCGTCCCCGCCTCGCAGACGCGACCGCGTAGTCGCACGTCTCCTCCGCAGGTAACGCGCGCGCAGGTTAATATAGTGTTCATATTATTATTTATACGCGCAGAGGTAGTGGTGATTCGTGTGCGCGATGATGCTCTTCCCGGCCGTGTACGCTACCCACGCGTATATTATATTGTTATATTGTACGCACGCACCACCGTCAGTGATCCCAAAACTCGCGACGAGAACCCGATGGTATGATGCGGTGTTGTACCCGATATACTAGGTCAAAATATCCGAATATCGTTTGTTTGTTTTTTTTTTAACCTACAGGTAGGATCATCTGAGGTCTGGGTTCAGGGGTATACCGGTGTACTAACAACTTTCTTAAGTTCCAACTTTAAGACGAGAATCACAATAAAATCGTAAACTTTCGCAATACCTACTAATGATAACTGCAGTTCATCATACCGATCTCATTGACTTATTTTCCCTCCAATGTTTGTCGTTCGATTAAAAATTGAGAGTACAAAATATATTGATTAGTTTGTATATAAGTTCATAGATTACGAAACATAGGTACCTGTTCAATATCGTTAAATATATATTTTTATTTTGCGTGGTTAGAAATAAGCCTTTAATAATATAATAATATAAGTACAAGAAAAACGAAAAATTACATTAATGTACAGGGAACACTTGCATAACAATAAATACGTAAAGTATACATTAGTATTTGGATATTTTGTCCGAACACCGTTGTACCCACGACACGGGGACCGGACTGTGTGTTTCGACATTTTTATCGTCGAAAATGTGACTACAATAATTAATACTTGAAACGTAGTAAAAGTAGCCTAGGTGTATTGTATCTCGGAGAAATTTTCAATAATAAAAAACGGAAACGGGGAAAAAAAGCCAAATTGTTTTAGTTTGGATTTTTTTATACGTAATACGACAAAATAATGATAGCTAGGTATTTCTGTTGCATTTCTCATAATGTAACGGGTATAATCGCATTATAATTAACGGTATAATCAACGTTATTATATGTTACAATGGTCAGTTAGTGTTCTATGGTAATAATTTCATTATATTTATTATTTTGTGTTATTATCATTGGATTCTGATTATAATTTATATACAAAAGTATTCCAGATTTTTTAACAGCAATTGCACATACCGTACACTTTTACTGAGATTTTTTCAATATTAAGAATTTGATAATTGAGATTATAAAGATTATTATTGACTACAAGCTATATACCATATTATTATTGAAAATGATTTATTTTTAAAATGACAATAAATACCTATAGTTATCATTATTTTGTTATGTTATGTATATTAAGTCCAAACTAAAACAATTTGTCTTTTTATTCTATGGATTTTATTTCCTAGATTCAATAAAACATATATTAAATTTAGATATTAGTTTTTAATCATAGACATAAATATTATATATCAATGAATTTGTTTCATATAATAATAATAAAAAATACAACTTTATATCTGGTCCGCAATGGTTTTAAGTTTAAAATTTGGCCCTCTAGTTACTTTGAGTTGCCCATCCCTGTACTGTACGATAATATACCTTCAATCTGTACTAAAAGTTATAACCGTTGTGTATTACGGTAACTTGTTTTTGAAAATTACAACGTTTGAAACGTTATAGTTGTAGCAAAATAATACTGGGTCGCATATGGTCCGCTTATCACGTCGATTCAATTAGTATACCAATATGAATCGCGATTTCTCTACGATTTTAAAAAGTCTAGCCAGTTCTTCTCTAACACTCGAAAATTAAACCATTTGGTAATAGCTGGCGTTCGTCGTTCGTGTCAAAACGAAAAATGATTCGATTTTCGTTTCCGCCAGATCTATATTATAGATAATATATTTTAAATATATTGTCGTCAATATATTTTAAACACTCTATGTAAACAATCTGTATCTACTATAGGCCCAACTGATTTTAAGTTAAAATATCCAAGGATGAAATATCCAAATATTATGATTTTTTTAAAAAAAAAATTTTTAGGTACCTGATCTAAAATATATGAATGTACGCTACATTTATTATATATTATATAACAATATTGTTTATGAAAATGATTTCTGCATTAAATTTCAGATTCTAAGCGAAACGAAAAATGTGTTAGACTTACAATTATGTGTTTTTATTTCATTGTTATTTAATTGCAATATTTATTGGATATTTTATGCACTACTACACATTTCCCTGGTTTATATTGAAATAGAGAAATAGAGTCTTAAATCCATTTATTTTAAACTTTTTATACCATCTTATTACCATTTTTTTAAGCTAAAAATGAGATTTCTATGTTTAATTACATAATATATATATATATTATATAGTCTATGCTTGATAAAAAAAAAAAAAAAATTGGTATTTATAACTCTCATTATTAGCCATTAAAATGTCTAGTATAGTGACTAGATGGATTATTTTTTCAATATTTATGTCAAACATAAAGAAATAATGTCAGCTAGAAATATAGATCTAGTGGACATGAAAATATAATCTTTTTCTGATTCTATAATTACTATGTAGTTCACTGAGTGGTACGGATGATCTTACGGATAAAAAAAACTCGGTAAACCTGCTCGGACTTCATCTAGTCTGGATATAGATTGCTATTTCCTAAAACTCGGAGCAAACTAGACTAGACCTAAACTTATTTATAAATAGACTGAATTAGACTTATATTACTTTAAGTGAAATCTTACCAGAAGTTTTGAATACAGCATAATTTATATTATTATTGAAATTATACAATATTAATTGACCTACTAAATCGATTACATATTGCAGTGTGATATATTTTTGTAAAACATATAGATAAAGTATCAAATATGATCGGTCAAACAAAATTTCGCAATTTTATTTTATTTTTCTTACCATGAAAATGCACTCACATTTAACAGTCATAACTAGCTATAGTTTATTATACACGTTTTACAAAAAAGTCGCTTGGTTATCTAGCTTGGTTTTTTTGGTTATCTATGGCATAATATGCTGAAAGTTATATATTATATAATAATAATTTTCACATCATTTATATGTACCTAGCTCATTTTTCCATAATTATTATTTTTATCTTTATAACTTTATTGTATTATTATTGTTGTTATTTTTTTTAATCACTTTTATTTATCTATATGGAAAATTCTCCCTTACATCTTCGTATAGATACGCCTATGATGATTTTTTTTTTATCGGTAAATCAACCTTAATAGATCGCTAGTACCTATATCTTCGCAACTGTCCACCCACGCACATTCCAAACACATTTTTCTGTTCGAAAAGACTATGAATAATAAATTTGATATATTTATACGTTCGTAATCTGAACCCCGTATAGTTTTGTAGTCATCGTCGTCGGTATGTGCACACGTTTTTAAACGTTTGATATTGTCGTTGTTAACATGACGTGTGCGTCACGAAACGTCTCGAAATATTGAATTTATCGTACGTTTCACGAAAGAAAACATAATATTATGTGAAAACGTTCACACGTATGCAATAAATCTGTATTTTTATTAAATAAAAACCAAACTATACTCACGGTTATTCATTGATATGGCTGATATAGATAATATCTAATTTCCGTTCTGAATTTCTCGTCAAATTTTGTTTAATTTTTCTATAAAAATTACAAAATATATTTATTAAAAATATTATATTATGCATATACCTATATATTATTATATTTTTCGTTTCTAAGTATAAACCAACTTTGTTTTAGGAGGTAAATGTCATCTCAAATACATATTTTTGAACATAAATATAGGTACACAAATTTATTTTTACCCCATGTTTTAATCTGCAAATTGATATAGTTCACTATAATAGTAATATATACTATAAAAGTAGATGAAAAAAAAATATATCTATAAATAATCATGAATTTTTTTAGTTCGTGAAAAAAAAAAAGTTAAAATAACGGATTTGCAATACCTATTATAATAATTTATGTATCGGATTTTTGAAGTGAAATTATTAAATTAAGTAACGATTAAAATCTGCGATGTTATATTAACTATCTTTATGTACATAATATTATATTGAAAATAAAATAAAATACATGTGTTTATTTTAATTAATGTACACCAGATAAGTGTTTTTTAGTGTCATGTTTTTTAAAGTCATGTGATGAAATGTTGTGATGGTATTGATAGTAATCTAAATTGAATATTGATTAAAATTATCATCATTAATAGATCCGGATATTCGTAATACCTACCACACACACATAATATTATACATTTTTTTACGTGTTTAAAAAAATAAACGAAATCAATAAGTTTTCAAATACGGTTTTTTATTCGTTTCAAGTTTTGTATTTATAGAATAAATACATCCAATCGTATTTTTACACGGGTACATGATTTATGTAATAAAAAAAAAAATATATATATATAGGTATACCTATGCATTATATTATAGTATTTGAATAACATTAAGAAAATACATAAACATAATTTCCTAAGTCGATTCCGGGCCAACACTCGCACGAAGATTACGTGAGGTCTCGCAGACTTTCCTGCAGGATTTCAAAAATCATGAAAATTCAGATTCTGCAGAAAAATAAAATTTATCCTACTAAAATATTAGTAGGTATTGGTGAGAAATTGGTTACGAGAAAGTGGTCACGATCGTCACGTTATGTATACAATATAGATATTTAAAAATGTATATGCAATTTTTAGACTGCTCATCTATCCAAAATAATGATCACACGTGGTGCTCGAATTTGGGGAGGGCGTGCGCTGCAGGGTGACGGAGTTTCTCTACATTTTTACATTGATTTTCAGAGCGCGTTCACTAATCATTTTTCCAAAATATACGAGTTACATACATAGTTTGAGGGAAAGATCATTTATTGAAAGTCTGCGAGTAAAAAATAGAAGAAGGGGGGGGTCCTCTATTTTTCCAGTCAGAGCACTGATCGCATGCATAAAAAAAAAAAAAAATCAATAGTATACACATTTGTTTAGATGTTTAGAATATCCGTCCGATTTACTTTATATAATAAATATTCGCCTCATTGTGTACTGGGCATGTGCAGAGTATACACATTACACACAAAGTTAATTAAAATTTAAAACGTTTAAACAATTGTATTGTGCAAATTGTTTGTTGTGTGGCGCACTGATTGCGCCATTTAAGAAGACCGTTAACAGAAAAGGGAAAATAACGTTATAAGAACGCTTGTGTCGTTGATTAATTCGAAATTGCTCAATTAAAACTTATAGCGGGCCTACGCCGCTGTCGCTGGGGTATATAATATAAAGCACGACGTTTGGCTGAATAATTTTTGAAACAAATAGTATACGGTTCGCTGCGAGCAAATTAAAACGAACGTAATCAGTTTTGTCTCTAAATATAAATAAAGACTTCGTCTTTGGTATTTTATTTTTTTATTTATTTATTTTTTTTTTTTGAGGGGGGGGGGTGGGGGCCGTTTTAGTCGCGTTTGTATAATCTTGAAAACTGTAACCCTCTGGCCGTATTCCTATGTACACATTATATTATAATATCTTCGACCGCACTATTCGTACATAATATTATCGTTTTGCGCAAAAGAAAATAAATCGTTTTTACCATAACGGTCTTATGACCGTCTTATATGATAGTCGTATACTTCGTATTTGTTAACCAAGGTATCAGATACGATGTTATAGGTAACTATACAACCATAATAATAACGATACTAGAATTTAGAAAGGCAAAAACCAAAAAATAAAAATAAAAATAAAAATCATTTTCGAAATGGATGAGTATATATAGCTGCCATTGTTTCGACATACCCGAGAAAATGATTATAAAATTGTATGTATATTATGTTCGTGACTGGTGCACGTTTTTTTTTTTCATTCCTCTATATATTATATAAAAACATCTCCGCCCCGATATTAATGGTTTCGGTGAGTATTCTGCAGATATAGTGTATACTACTAAAGATTTCGTAATCAATTAATTTTTTCTCACTTGCGATTTTGTTTCCACATCACACACGAGGTAAACAAAAACTGTTTTCAAAATTGACCACCAATGCTATCGACGAAAATCCTGCTAGGGTTATCGCGTTCCTTCTCGTTCCGTCACTGTGTACATGAGATAAAGATAGGAATCGTGTTAGAATTTTCCGTTTTACGACGCTAAACGTGTCCGTAAATATCGCTTTTGGTCAAATTAAAAAAAATAAATAAAATGTCATCCTTACCCACGATACCATGAACGCATCAATAATATATGGAGGTCGTCGTCTTTTTTTTTTTTCCAATACGTTTATCTTTTCTCAATACTAGTCGGATCCCCCTGTTTGTGTGTTAGACAATATAAAAATATAATTTAATACACCCACAAAATTAGGCATTTTTAAAAATAGTGATCAGTTGTATAAAAAAAAAAAAAAAAAAAATATAAAGATATATACGGATAATTTACTTACGATTTACGAGCATTTACAATGAGTACAGTATATTATATATAGTATATATATAATGTCACCGTAACTCGTAGGCTAGATTTAATATCTAATACAATGGTTAATTTAACATATAGAAGTATTGAAAATATTTTAAGATAAAAATAAAACTACAATATTCAGTATATTATTGTGAAATAATTAATTTATTAGTCATTTTGTTTTCAATAAATGGATAATAAATATGATAAATATAAGTAAATTATTTTTACTAGGTATAGTAATTTTATCCTTAAAAATATTACCAATACATTCGTGGTGTTAGTCGGTTTTAAAAATATAAATGACTAATTTAAGTGTACATATAACTATATACGTTATCATTAAACCTATTTAATATTATGATAATATATAAGTAAACACTATACAGTTCAATATCTTTCTTTGCATTGCGAAAATCACATATTTTATTGACTTATGAGATTTATCATGTTTGTAGTTTTTTTAAGCTTATTAAGCAAACTTAATATGAGTCATGTTTTAGATTTAAAAAATAATATCTTAAAAGCTCTATGTACCTAATATACTGCAGATGATAACCGTCTTATGTAAAAACTGTATCTGTACTCAATATAATGAATTTATAAAGATTTGCAGTTTTTACTGAGGCCAAAGAAATGCATTTAAATCTCCTCTGCCCTCAGAGCCCAATATTTAAATTGGGAAAGTTAGTAAAAAATTTACACAAATGCATTCAGTAACCAAAAAATTACTTTAATCCGATAAATTGATTAAAGTTAAAATGGGGGGCGTCAGTAATAACTTAACTCATTTAAAAAAATTATATTTTATAGATAATTTATACTTTTTTTTTTCAAAATGTTGATTATTATTTGCTAGGTAACCTACCTATACTTATTAGATTTTGATTATAATACCTATAACAATTATCTCGTTAAAATTTTTAATACCCTATGGCTATATTAACTTAACTGGACGATTGTAAAAATTATCTATAAAAAGATAGACATTTAGACTAGTTAAGTTTATTAGTTAATTGCCAAAGTCATTAATATTATAGTTGGGTTAAAAAGTTGAAAAAAAGATTACATTTTCAACTAATGTCCACCTTTGTCAATATTATATTATTCATTTTTGCATTCTACTTGCGATTTACAGCCATTTACATATCGTTAATCTTTATATTTAAATCATGTCCTTTTCAACAACAACTATTTCCAATAAAATCAACAATAACTAGGTACATATAAAAGAGTATTAAATTAGATTATCACTTTTTATAAATATTATAAGTATTATATTACAAATACGATAAAAAATGCAATACTACTGAATTATTCAATATAATTTTCGTAATTTTATCATTTTGATACATATACATAATATTGTAATTGCAAAATGTTATTTATATTTTTGGAATTTAATTTAGTAATAACATCCATCAAGTGTAAATATGTATATTGTATATATTTCACAACTTTTACCAATTTATTACCTTCCTGGAAACCCTCCCCTAAGTACACACATTTTCAATAATCTTTCGCTATATATTCATATACATTCACCATTTGACAAGCTCAACGTGGAATTCACGAGTTTTATATAATAAATGTGTCACCATCGTATATTGTTTATTCGGGCATTTTAGGAATCCCTCGAAAACATCCCTCGTAATTCGTAAACTTGAGTATGCCCGGTGGGATTTAGTCCGTTTTGCCGTGTATTTCGAGAGACTTCACCAGCGTGGGGCCGCCATGTACTGCAGCAGAACCAAAATCATCGTTAACCATATTATGTATCACTATGTGTATGAATATATGATCCGCATAGGATAAAAAACCAATAAGGAAAAAAAATTATGACATTTATCAAATTTAAAATTGTACTTCACTATAATATTACCACTATAACATGAACAAGATACCTACTGTAGGTGTGATAAAATAAAAAATCGATGAAATAAGTTAGAACGTTAATAAAGAAATTGGAATATTTGTAATAAATATGATTAATTCAGTTTTATAATAAGAAATAAGTGAAATATTAGACTTGACTTGCATATATCTGTATAATATATAATATGTCCTATATATATATATATATATATATATAGTAAATAACTATATGGGCTTATATATATTATGTTAATTACTTATAATATAGGTACATAATATTTACTATTTTCTAGGGTTTATACAGAGGGATTAAGTCTATACAAACTTCAAAATTGCCTAAAATTAATGTACCTACGTATTTAGATTTTTATTTATTTTCATTCGAAAAAATGAAAAACATCGAAACCCGTCTAACTATTACGGATTAGGTACAATGAAATGAAAACGTTATTTATTCAATATTGAAAATTAGAAATGTATATACACGGTGATAGACTCTTGGAAACATTTGTAAAAAGATGTAGGTATTTTAGACGAAACTACAATAGTTATATAATAGGTCCATTTTAATTTTAGCGCTGTGTTCAAATTTTTACTTAGGTACCTATATGTAAATATTTGAAATTTTGAAAAAAAAAAAAAAAAAACTCCTAAATTATTTTTAATTCTAGGCTCGTTCCTGTCCACTACCTACTATATGGGGCGGTTAGAACAAAAAAACAAAATGATATTTATTCGTTTTTCGGTCGCTATATTATTATTAGCGTGTACATTTCGCCACCCCGAGCTATAGTATTTCTGCGTTACACTCTCTGCGTATGTGTATGGTGTACGGTACGGCGGCCGTTATTTATATTCACGGAAAACTTTTGTTTTGAATTATTATACGTGCGCACGTCTTTTCGGTGTTTTATTATTCACCCCTTTTCGGCCGTAGGGTTGACGACGATGACGACAAAATTTCACCTCGACAATTTTCCGCGCGCGGGGGGGGGGGGGGGGGGGGGGGGGGGGGGGGGGGGGGGGGGGGGGGGGGGGGGGGGGGGGGGGGGGGGGGGGGGGGGGGGGGGGGGGGGGGGGGGGGGGGGGGGGGGGGGGGGGGGGGGGGGGGGGG
>JAIPRL010012850.1:0-11442 GCA_025469235.1 Pemphigus obesinymphae | reverse complement strand
AATTAGGTTTATCGTGAAAACATGCGTTAAGTACGTTAATAATAAATAAGCCATAGACCTTATACTATAATTATAAAGCTACTATTGTTAAAATTAGATCATATAAAATTGCTATAAAAAAAAAAAGCCCATGGGAGGGGCCATGGCCTCTCTGCCCCCTCCCCCCCTGGATACGCCACTGCACCAGACTAAAAACAAAACTCACGCGCGCAACACCGAGATCCCTGCGAGATCAAGAATTGCGTTGCAATAAGACTTAACATTGCAGTCTTGCGTATAAAACAAAATCTCCTTCTACGCTCTCTCTCCGAACTATTTGGGGTCAGCCACCCTAGTCCTCAACTTCCACAGAACTCGATTCCCCGCATCCTCTTCTTGACTTACACTCGCCACCTCATATCGCTCTCCATTATACAAGAATATAACATATACATATACTTATTACTTATATTGTACATCATGAAGTTTTTGTTACGATATTTGATTTTTGTTTCACACTTTATTCACAATCTTTTATACAATCTACAGTTTTCGTAATGCAGTTAACAATGTCCTTTCCTTTCGTTTTATTTCTGGAGAATACGAGTAAATGGATTTCCAATTATACGGTCTTCCTGTAAATATTCACATAAGTTTAATGTCGGAAGTAATCAAATGCATATACTTTTTTTGTTCGTCTCGATAAATAACGTCGTACCAAAGTGTATAGGCGATTAAATTGTGTGTGTGTGTGTGTGTGTGTGTGTTTTAGAATAATAAATTGGGATTTTATAGACGCAGACCGTATCTTGAACACCACTAGAATATAATTTATTTTGTATCATATTATTATGTATATATTTAGTTATTCATTTGTTAAAAGGAAACCAGTGCCCAAGAATCTCGAATATAATACCAAGACCAATATCAATTACCAAAACTGATTAATTAAGATTAATGCCAAAACAGAGACCAAGGTGACTCCTAGTGAGTCAACAGCACCAAGATTGGATCAACACAACTAACTAAGACTGAGTTCAACACGATCAAGACCGTGACAACCATAGTCTTGGTATTGCTTTGCCCATTACTAATGATGAGTAAGTTACCATTAAATTCGAATGTGAAAGACATTTTTTTTGTACTAAGTTATGATAAAATTTCATTCTTGATACTAGATTAAAATTAATATTATGTTTTTTTTTTTTTTACTATCTATTTTATTTGTTAATATCAAGTATATAACTCATTGAATTTTAATATTAAACTTTTTCTAAATTTTTGGATATTATAAAGTGTAGATAAAAAAATTATAACTCAATAGTGGTCAGACCATCTATTTAACGGTAATGGAGTAAAATATAATTATCCTAACCAAATGATTCAAATGAAAACGAAACAAATTATTTAAAAAATAATATAAAATAATATACATACCTAATGTAAAATAACTTTATTATTTAATAATTTTATGAATATATTAATATATTCATTAACGTTTACTATTCACAAATTGTTATATTATATTTGAATACAGATTTTAAATACAAACATCGATAATATAATTATCTAGATCATTTTAAGATGTAATATTTATTTTGCTGTCTAGATACGATAATAATAATATATAAAATATTACTTAAACAAGATGAAATATTAAAAAAATCTACCTAGATGAATTATTTAAATAATACCTAAATAACCATCATCGTCTTAAAATTATTTTACATTAAAATTGAGCTATACATAGTATAGCTGATTATAATTTTTTTTTTTTAGTTTAAAATGGTGTATTTAGTGAGAAATATACGTTTTGAAAAAGAAGAAGAAGAAGAAGAAGAAGAAGGAACTTTTATTAAAAATATTTAATATAACTAAATTTAATGTGATCAGGATAAACATTTAAGATATAAAACTAATTATTTATCCTACGAAAAATATTATTAAAAATTTGCCACTGGAACGAAGACTATGATTTTATACATAAATGCAGCTAGATACTCGATATCGGTAGATGTTAAATTATTTTAGAGACAAAAATAGTATAAAATAAATATAATAACGATTATCATTTAAGAAAGTATAGTTGATAATATGTACTATATATTATTTTCTAATTTATATATTTTTTAATAATAATAATTTAAATTTTTTTTTAATTTAAATAAATTGCATTTTTATTACAATCGCTGGACTATTGATTTTACTAACCGTATTACTTATTATCATATAAAACGAAATTTACAAAAGTTTAACAATTGCAACAATTTTAAAATAGTATTCTGAGCAAATATATTTAACTGTACGCAGTCATTAAAACTTATAACAATTAATACTGAACAAATTTCATTCGAAACAATCCAAAGATTGTAATTATAACTTAAATGGCATAATTAATTTCTGGAATAAAATAATTGTATTTAAGTGTTTAATGTATGTAATAACTTTTAATAGATAAAAAAATGTTCAATAGATATAATAATTCTATAGACCGATACGGTACGAGCATAAAGGTTTGCAGACGTAGAAATTTAAAAATTTTTAATAAATGGTTGTAGGTGAGGGGGTTATATCTTTCACTATCATTGTGGTTATATTTTAAAATAAAAATATTATCAAGTGTGGGAACTAACTATAAAATAGTCGGTATTCGAACAAAATGCTAAAATAGTGCTGATTTATTATAATTATTTTCTAACAGAAGAGTTTAAAAAATGAAGAAAAATTATCATTTTGAACTCGACGAATACAAAGTTTATTTATTTTTTTTTGTAAAAACCTAGAATAATGTTTTATTGTAGAATGATTTTGGAATTATTTCTTCGTCATTTTTACGATTCCTTGCACCCGAATACGGGCGTGTGTCGCAGAACATGTCGTAATGTGACGTGTTGTGCTCTGTCGTTTATGACAATTGGGAATATAGTCGTGGCGAAGTGACAGTGATCTCATCGTCGACAAGTTACAATGACAATTCTTACAGTACTATTATATAACTAATAACTTTATTCAAGTACTAAGTTAAAAATAAAAATAGTAATTACGTTATAAGATTTGTTTGGAAATAATATTCCAAAGCTGTTTGATAATTGTTTAGAAATATAATTATTTGAACGTTCAAAAATATTTTGTTGAACGGTCCAGTTGCTTTATTTTGTCCTGTTATAGAATAGGGTAGTGTAATTTGGGATCCCCGTACAGTTGGCGACTTTTTTTAATTTGTTGGGTTTATCTTAGGTATTATACATTCACCTCATGACTATTCCCTTGTAGCTCTAAATCTTTGACTTGAATCCTTGAACAAGTACAGGTGCATAACTAATCGTAAGTTACTTAGTAATTTATTAACTTTTGAAATTGATCCACCTGCTCTCCTCCTCTTAATTCATTTTAAAGTTCCTCAATGGACTTTCGGGAGGTCACGTATATTTCTAATGTGTTTTCGTTTTAAAAATTGTTATAATTTCTGTGTATAATTACGTAAATCTAATGTATATTACATGTAAGTTTTCTACATGTATGTTTAAAAAGGGCTCAGCCCGTTAATCTATAGCAAAATAAAATGATAATAATATTAAATCGCTATTATTTTCATCTTGAAATTGCTTTAAATTTAAAATTATATAGAGGCGCGCCCTTCATGCTGGGGACCTCTTGTCTAAAAGAACTTTAATCCTTAAATTAAATAATAATGTAATTAACAATATAGTATAATTATTTGATTAATAATAATTAAAAATTTTTTTAATATTTAGTGAAAGCTTAGAACATATTTAGAATTAATGTATTATAACCGGGACCCGATCTCAATCATAACTCGTTAAAGTGGCGTCATTTAAAGAGGGGGCAGGGTTTGCAACGACACCACCACTAATTTAAAAAATAGCCTGTCAATGCTTTAATGCGTCGCCATAAAATATAATCGCGCCAAATAAAATAAGTTAGATTTTTATTTTTTTTGTTTATTTATGTTTTTTAAGAAGTATTTTTGTAGCATTAAAATGCGAAAAATGATCCAATGAAATGTTAAAATTGACTTGTCTAAAAAACTCCCATACCCGAAAAAAAATTTAAATTATGTCCCTGATTTTCCTTCTCAAAAAATCGAAACCAAAACTTTAACCTTAAAATATATTTTTTATTATTAGAACGGAACCGAAAATAATCAAGGTTCCATTTCATTTTATCAACTCAATAATTTTAGGTTAAATGGCAAATATTAGTTCAAGAATATAAAGATATATAAAAAAATATTATTCAGCAAAACAGAATAAAAATAATATCATAATTTACCTGTTAAAAAAATAAAAAATAGTTCTATCTAATATTTTATTCATTGATTTATTATTTATAAATAAGCAGATGCCTAAAAGATAATACAAATTTATATTGAAAAACAGTAAACGAAAAACTAAGATAAAAATATTTGATATAAAAAACAAAACTAAGAATATTATATACGATACCACTTCCAAAAAAATCTTATCCTAGGAAAGAAATATTAGTTTGCCAATCGCATAACCCGAGTAAGGGGATTGTTATATGTTATATTGTAGTTCATACCACTAAAGGGAACCGAAAAAAACCTGATAAGATCTAGAAAGAAGAACGGGGAAAAACATACAAACTTACTTTGGAAATAAATATAGGTATGTCTATTACACCATCAAGTTGGTTTAGGAGAAATAAATTATTTGCAAATTGCCTACAATCCACTAATGGGAATATGCTCTATATCAGCAATGGATGTATTATCATAAAGGGGGGAGAATTAAATTTGGCATAAATAAAATATGAAGTTAAAACCCCACGTTAGATTCGTACAATTTGTAGATATTCAAAAGTAGAAAGAGGATCCGCAATAATATAACATTACTGAACAATCGGCCTAATCAAAGCAAAATATAATGATTAAAATAGAAAATTTTAATTCAGAACAAAATGCGTTTAACAAATGCTAAAAGTATTAAAGCCTTACAATATATCTTTTTACAAATTATGTATGTAAGGATCTTTTATTAAAATCGATAAAACTTAAACAGATTTTATTCAAAGATATTGCACACTATAATGACATTTTTGCCATTAAGTCTTGTTTTTAATTAGTATGATTTTTAAAAGTACAAAAAGTATAATAATAATAATAATATAATAATAACAATGATAATGATAATGATAATAATAATAATAAAATAAAAATTCAATTCTATACTGTATGCTTCTAATATTGATATACTGGATGATTTCATTGTTCTGGAGTAACCCTCGAAAATTTAATTTAGCATTTAAGCTCAAGCTCTTTACTTATGTCTGATGTCTTTTTTAAATTCGACTCTATTTGTATATTATAACTGAATAAAAGATAATTTTTCGAAAAAGAAAAATAATTAACTATAATTTGTTCGTTTACCGTTAAATTCCTAATACATAATATATGGAATATTTACAATAGCATAAATTCGTTTTACATGATACATGGATAGTTTAGTAAACTTTCGGGATATAACCTCCTATTTACAAATAATAATAAACAAATACATAAACATACACAAAGAGTATATTAGATTACTGCAAAGCAAGTAACGTATCTTGTATATGTATTTAAAAACTTTAAAAATGTATTACAAACTAAACAGCTTCAAATTAATAGTTGCCTGAAAAACAGCAAAGTTTATACTATGTAATAACCCATCATTCAGGTATAAAACCCGTGTGTTTGCACTTTTGGGGGACTTCGTTTTATCACTTATTTACTTAGTGTTAATGAACACAAACAAGATCGTGATTATACTTTCGACCTTTTATGGTCGTTACATATTATATCGTCTAGAACGGAAAAGGAATATAAATGGAAATAAACAAGGAACACATAAACACATAAAACAGTATATCAATAATTATTGTATTATTAGAATTTAATTTTTTTTTAATTAATTTTTATAATGGTATAAATTTAATCAAAGGTTTATATTGACTGCATATTATAAGGTAATATTATATGTAATATGATCATACTTTATAATATTATGATTCATTGAAATTATGTAAAGAAATCAAATTTCAAAATTCTACAAATATTATAATATGTAATACTATAGTAGGTACGGTCGGACAAGATGAATGGTAATTTAACTAATTAAAATGAAGCTAATTGCATAGATTTTTTTTTTTTTTTGTATAGTTCAAGGTAATTAATCATTAAGTCAACTAGTAAAATTAAAAAGATAAAACCTGATTTAGGTTAAATAATCAAAAATTTAATAAAAGTTAATAAAAAAATCAACCATCTTTATCCGTGATTATTAATAATTGGGGCAGAGGTAGATCCTAAAAGTAAAGCATGGTATATGCAAGCACTTTTGCATTTACAAACTCTAAAATATTCCATAACAGTATATGCACTTAAAATTAATTTTTATATTAAATTGAATTAATTTACATTTTTTTACGGTAAATTCAATTATGCTAGAGGTTAAGGTTAATGTTAAGGTTCACAATTTAGATAATTAATTCCAAACAAAAGCGATTAGATTATCAAAATATTAAAGAATTTCCGTAATTTTTTGGAAACGTTATTTTAGCTCTTATCGATTGAAAATGTATCGCAAACAACAATGAGACTTAATAAATAAACTTAAATAAATTTTCCACTGTGATGGCGATGAGAATAAATGTATTTTGGGCATACTAAACGTAAAACAAAAAAGAAATAATGCTAATATCTACAAATACCAAAATTGTAATTAAAATATATTCAAAAAAAGTTTAAAACTAAAGAAATATGATCTAGTATCAAAATAAACACAATTTACCAAAAATACAGATCTGGATATATCTTATCACGAAACAAATTTTTTTCTTATAACCATCATTCCAGGCACATTAAAACATTTGGTAAAAATTTTCCTTTATAACTTTCCACTGACCTGCATTTTAGAAAAATGTACGTTCAAACTACTTGCTATAATTTTGTATACATTTCTAATAATTCGTGATACAGTTCCTCGGTTTATTCCTCTTAAGTCATCATTTGCAATCTAAAATTGACAAACATCTATTAAATAAACTACAGTGAATGTAACTAGAAAAAAATTACTTGACAATTTCAAGATGCATAAAATCGCAAACTACTGTTATTACTATGATTTATAGTAATAAAAGGAATAATAACAACCCTAACCACTTCTTTAAATAACCTAAATTAAAAAAATATATATATCTAATTTAATTATGTATTTAATATAGGTACACTTGTATAAAAATAAAATTTGATTTTATCATATATTAACACTTTGTAAAATATTTACAGAAATGTAAATACCTGTATTTTTTTAAAAACTGGAAAGGGCAAAAAACCATTCAATTGGGTTATCCCGATCTCTGATGTACCTTCTAGGTGTAGGTTCATCATCATTTAACAAAACTTTTATTTTGAACATTATAAAAATTATTTTATTATGAAGAGAGCGGCTTCTAACTTTATGTGCCTACTTAAATTATTAATAATCGACTACCTACTTGTACTTTTTATGAAACACGGGTTTTTCAATGTATTTTATACGTTTAACATAATATATAATATTATTAGTTAAGTATCTCAATTTTGCGTAGTCTTTCTTCTAAGACCTCCAACTTCCAACCCAAAAGGTACAATGTCATAATTTAGAAAATAATATTTATATAAACGTTAAACACTATGATATTATAATAATATTCATAACTCGTAGGTAATCATTAATCATAAAACTGAAATATAAGTTCGCGTTTGTGAACCAAATAATATTTGATAATGATAAAAGCATATTTTATAACTCGATAACGCTTAACGGCCAATTCTCATCGCCCGGTACGATATCCGATATTCTCGACATAATAATATCACACGATAATATTCGTTATAAATCGAGTCGGGGGCAGTTGACCGAAAGAAGATAAGCGCATCGGCTGAAAAATGGTCGCATTGAATCTGTTGCCAACTTAGAAATATTTAAAAACGGTATGAAAATAGTTTTTGTTTGTTTGATAGGTAACACTATATCACAGAATAATATATATATAACTATATTATATAAGAAATGTGAACGTGGTGAACATAAAACCAGCAGAAAACGGAAATCATACATTGTATCCTTATTCTATGCATTGGAATTCGTACTTTATTTACGAAAATAAATTTTATTTTATATACGAACAGGATTTTTGTTGGCAATGGTTAGCAGTACTTCTTTGAACTTGAATCTTTATCACTCTTCGATTCCTTATCGTCTTTCGGTCAACTGCCATTCACCGATCTATTACAGAATCATCACTCTATACGCTCGATTAGTAAATACGTCATACGTCTTATCAATTCTTATCAATGTTAACCACTGGATCCAAACAAACCAAAATATTCTCGTGTTTATAATATGTACTGCATATTTGCATATCAATATTATATAAATGTGAGATTTTTAATTTAATTTAAATGTGTTATTCACAACTATTTATTGTTGAATCCTGAATATTGTGGTGAGTATATTTTGTATTGCTATAATGATATTTGCTAGTTGCTTATTTTGCTTTTAACATAGTTGACTCGTTATGTTTAGTAGTTGTCTGCACAATAGATATTTTGAAATATTTTATGCTACAAAATGGTGTTATGTTGGGCATTTGGGTGTTCTCATTATAATGTAAAGTCTACTTGTAAGTTTTATCGCTTTCCTAAGGCGCCAAAACAGAAGAAAAGTTGGATCAAGTTGCTAAGGTTTCTTAATTTTAATATTGCTTTAATTATCTTGATAAATAGTAACTAATTAAAATATAATATATAAGATGTTATATTATTATAAATTGTTAAAATTGTCTTAAAAATATTAATAATGGTATATTTGTTCATACTTATATAGAAGAACTGATGAACCTGGACCAGGTGCTCGTATTTGTAGTTGTCATTTTATAGATGGGAAAAAAATAAATGGACCTACAATTCTCCTTCACCGATCCCATCAATTTGATCCACATCATTTAACACCAGAGAAGAAGAAAAAACGTAAATCCATTAAAAATATAATAACCATGCAAGAATGTAATATGTCAGATCATTCAGAAGATAACTACGAAAATAATTTAGTAACAAATACAGTCAATGATATTGATAATGAGCCACTAAATTTATCATTAAAGCAACCAACAAATTTAAGGTACCTGTATTAAACATGTTATATATAGAAAAATGTAAATACTAATCATAATATTTTTTTGGTTTAAATGTGCTTTACCACCGAATTCTTCAATTTTTATTTTTATTCTTCAAATAATGTATATTTATGTGCGAAAAATGATGGTGAGGTCAGAATTATTTTAGAAGTTATAGCAATTTTAAATTTTTTGTATTATCTAAATTAACATATTGACTCCCAAATTCTGTCCTCAACATAATTTTTAGCACATAAATCTACATTATTTCAAAAATAAAAATAAAAATTGAAGAATTCGGTGGTAAAGTACATTTATTCCATATTTTTTTTTGTAGTTTGCAATTGCAAAGCCAAAGTGTAAATAGTTCTGTTGCAGTTGACGTTGAAAATTATTTTTTACAGAAAGAAAACAATGAAATTAAATTAAAATTACATAATTTAGGAATAGCATTTACATATGAAAACCTTAGCCAAAATGACGACTTGATAAATGCATACACGGGGTTACCATCCAATGCTGTGTTTATGGCACTTTACAATTTAGTTAAAAATGCAGAAATTAATTATTATTTGAAGTGGAATGTTGAAACTGTTAGTAAACCTGATCAGATTCTTATGACCTTAATTAAATTAAGACATAATTTCCCTCATTTCGATTTAGCTGTAAGGTTTAAGTGTAGTAAAGCCACTGTAAGTAATATCGTTATTACTTGGATAAATGTTTTACATAGCATTCTTTTTTCTAAATTTATGACTAAAATGCCATCAAGACATAAGAATAAAACGTGTTTACCAAACGCATTTAAATCATTTCCGAACTGTAGAGTTATCATATATTGCACTGAAGTTTACACGTCAGTATCCCGCCAATCAATGAATATTCAACGTGATACTTATAGTTCTTATAAACATAGAAATACGTGGAAAGTCCTTATTGGAATCGCTCCAAATGGTGTGGTGACATTTGTGAGTAGTTTATATCCTGGGTCAACCTCGGATAAAAATATTACTTTAAAAAGCGGAATTTTAGAACAATTAGTACCAGGTGACGTTGTAATGGCGGACAAAGGATTTTTAATTGGTAACATCTTACCTACTGGAGTTTCAATAAAAATTTAATTAAAATATTCCACTTTTCTTAGATACTCCATAATTCACAACTGAACAAGTTATTCAAACAGAATCAATTGCAAAACTCGAATACATATTGAGAGAGCCATTCAACGTATTAAATGTTACTCGATATTAGATTTTATTCCATTTACCATGTTAAAACAAGCTAAATATATTTTTAAAGTTGTTGCTGCTTTAACTAATTTACATAGGCCACTTTTACAAGAAGTTCAAGCAAATATGTAGGTTAATATAAATATCTTGTCAAAAATGTACTTATATTTTGTAAAAAAAAAAATTAAAATAAATTGTTACATGTTAAAATACATTTATTCTATTTATTATTATTAATCAGTCTTGATATATATATATATTATTCAATATTATCCAATATTTAAAATAATAATTACATATTAACAAGATAAGGTATATATTTTTGAATGAAAAATGCTTCTAAAATGTCTATATTTACTTTCCATTCCTTATCCTTTTCAATTTCTGTTATTAATGTCTGTTTAGGGGTCCAAATTACCAAATAACAAAATTGGCGTTTGGTTAAATAGAGTTGGCCTTGAATCTGATCCCAGTATGGGTGAGTTTTATTTACAAATAAAGTATTATTTTCCTTATATAAGATGTAATCATGATTTTTCTCAATTTCAACTTCAAGAACAGCATTCCTAAACTTCCACGGACATTTCACTTCTACAATATGATTATTATTAACTAGTCCATCTGGTGTAGCACCTAGTAATCCATTATTAGCCAACCATAGCCCAGTTGGTATAACATGTACATTTTGGTCTTGTTCAAGAACCTCAATACCACAAACTTCATTGGTATTACCCCATTGTACAGCATGTACACCAGTAATATTTTTATTATTTTCCAATAGTTTAAATAATGACTTGGGGAATTTATTTCTTTTACAAGTAGCTAGAACTTGTCCAAAATTACTAGCCGTCAATCTATTTCGTCTATAATGAAACCATAAATCATTTTTACTCTGTCCTGTAGTGTCTTTGGCTATTTATAATATAGTATTATCACTAATATAAAGTTTAGCCTGAAGACATTTTTTAAGTGAACTGAAATCTTTAATTTTAACTACATTTCTAATTTCTGGATCAAGAATAATATTACCAATAGCCTCAACTAATACCACATT
>JAIPRL010012849.1:0-11442 GCA_025469235.1 Pemphigus obesinymphae | reverse complement strand
TGTTACTACTTGTCAGTAAATTGTTAAAATAAGTTTATCCTAGGATAAACTAGTTCGGCCTAGGAAAAACTAGTTTATCCAAACGAACTTAGGATAAACCAGTTTGTCCTAGGATAAACTGGTTTGGTCTGAAAAGCGGTTTGGCCTGTAACATATATATATAGCATTTTTCGATTTTTCCAGTAGTTTCCATAAGGAAGAAGAAAAACTTCCTTCTATACTATGTATGTAGTCATACACCATAAAGATACATACGAATATATAATATATATATATATAGTGTATATATACGTATACTAATAGTATTAGTTATACTTACTTTATTATTAACGAGTTAAAAGTTAAAATTAAGTTAAAAAGTTAAGTTAATTTTAATTAAGTTACTTAAAGCGTTACTTTTTTTTTTAAATTAACTTTTAACTTAATAAGTTACTTTTTTATTAAACTTAACGTGTTAACTTCAAGTTAATTTTATACAAAAGTATCTAAATTAAGTTAAATTTTGCCCGAAGAATACAATGCAAATTTTTGAATGACAACATAATTGCTTTTTAGTACCTATACAAAATTTTGGTAGTTACCTACAATATTAGTACCTATGTACTTAAATACCTCTACCTATAATATACACTAAAATACAGGTACCTAGAGCGGTTATATATAGTTATGTACCTACCCGCGTGTATACCATTGTTAATTTTGTATTATCAATGTTTTCCAAAGTAATAAATATTAAATAATAATAATGTTATAAAAATAGTTAATATACCAAGTATAAACTGTTACCGAATATTCATTTATTTTCACAGATGGATAGGTTCCGTTTCTAACAAAAATTTTGAAATGTCTTTGTTGTTAAAATATAATAAAAATGTCTAATAAAAAATCAATTACATTTTGTCTCAATAATTTAATTAATATCAAATATATACACATATAGTATATACACATACATACATACAGGCTAATCTCATTTATATGGTACCTAAATAATATATGATAACTTTCAACAATAATTTAGGCCATGACGTATTTTATTATTTATCATTTTTAGCAACACGGAGGTGCGAAACTGATAAATATTACACAGTTGCATGTATAATATTTCATAGATGGCAAGTTTTGTTAAGACTATAATGGTACTCATAATATAATATAACTATTTTAAATTTATAGTTAGTTTTTTATCATACATTTTTTTAGTAACGTCTTTTAATATTTGTATGAAAGATGGTATAAAGGTTACATAAAAACCTATAACTTTTAAAGGTTTGAAATTTGTTTTATTTTTATCTAAAAATACAATACAAAAAAATATTGGTTTTATTTACAGTTATTCCATATTGGGCTGAGCCCAGTCTTTTTAACTACATGGAGGCTGGTATTTATGTCTACCCAGTATAGAAAATATATTAAAGTAATGGATACTGCAGATTTTATACTACATTAGTGTGAAACAAACAGTAATGTAGGTATCTTGGCAGTTTTTTTTTTTAAAATTATTTTCTGATTTCTGATTCATGTATGAATTTCAAAATGACATTTTGTATTTTTATTTTTACATGTATACAATTTTTTAGGCAGAAGGAAACCCCAGTGGTTTTTGTGAGCTTAAAGAATAACTATCCTTTTTTACCTTTTTACGATATATAGGTATATCGATTTTTTTCCTAATTAAGAAATTTTAACTTTTAACTAAGTTAAGTTACTTTTTTTTTTTCAAAGTTAACTTTTAACTTTAAAAGTTAACAAAAAATATACGAGTAACTTTTAACTTAACTTAAACTTACATTATTTTAAATTAACTTCACTTAACGAGTTAAAAAAATATCGTTAACTTGCCCATCCTTGCGTATACTATATATAACTATAGGTACCTACAAAATAGCATGTGATGTAAATTGACATTTTAGATTCAAGCGTTTTAAATTTTCCAATATTAGTAGGTATGTGTATGTGGTTTATATTTCATTATATTCGTCGTTACTAGGGCTGGGCGATAGTTTTTTTTTTTTTTTTAGCTTTGAGCCGATTGTTTTGGATCCTTCGATTATAATCGATTAATCGATATATCAAATCATCCATTAATCTACTCGATTAAATCATTTAAATTGATTATAATTTGATCGTTATAAAAACAAATATCTAATAAATTAATCAACCGAGTTTTTAATAATGTCTATGTTCATTCTAATATGTATTCGCATGGAAGAAAACCGTGCCCCCTCCATTCGTTATCGCTTGATATATTCCCGCGCCTTCGTCTTATCACCCCCAACTCTCGACATCGGTCTTGCGATTTTTGCTGACGTTTATTGACGCCATAGACAGCAGATTCGCGTTCCCCGCGAACTTTTTGACGCTGGACTGACCCTTTATTTGTCCTTGAATCGGGACCGTCTGACTTATATACACATTACACGTATACATTATACGCTTGTGCGTATCTATATAATATAACTTGGTAAAAATATTCTGTTTTTCGTACTGCACAGTACACATTATAATAGGTATATTTTTTACTTTTAATGGCCTTTTTTTATTTTCATTATTAATATTATCATTGGCGTATTTTAAACTTTTATCTGGTGAGGGGGTCCAAAAAATATTGAAACCAATCATTTATATTATAATATTCATATATTTTGCCATCTTATTAGAGACAAAATCGCTTAGTTGACAGACAAATAAAAACTGTTGTAGGACTGTTGGTAAAGGATGTTAGGAGATGCATAATCCGTACACTATTTTGGTAAATAATACATATTTAAAATATTTAATTTGAATTTTGATCCCGTTTTTATCCCGTATTTTGCTTATTTTCCGTTTTTATAAAATAAATTGGCAGAAAATTGAAGAATGACCATTTTTTTTTTTTTTTTTGTTTTGTTACCATTTTCAAACCGATTTATGAAAATGTTGGTAGAAAATTATTAGGATATTTACTTTTTTTTTTTTATTGATGTCCCGTTTTTTAATTTTCAAAAAACGGTCATCCTAGTTATACCTAAAAATTGAATAATCGATCATAATAATATGATATAATTTTATGTTTGTCAATGCGTGGAAGGTCAATAATAATATTACACGGAAAGAATAATAGTAGGTAAGTACATAGAATACTAGGTATATAGGTAGTAAGTACTAGGTAAGTACCTATTCATGTGTATATTTTTATTTATATAAATTATAAACAACATTTTCGTATACCTAACTATTTTGTATTATATTAGACCCATTATATCATTGCCATTTATAGCTCATGATCTAAGATAAATATAATAAAATATATACTCTGGCATTTCTAATGTACAAGTTTTCATACATTTCAAATAATAATTTCATATTTATAAATTTCAATAGAATAAAGTTTTTGGAACCGTTACTAAACCATTCTATAATTTGGTCTTCGGTTAAATTTTGGCTCCAGATAAAAGGGTTCTGGTGCCGGTTACGGTTCTACTTATATTTTAGGGTTCTGGTTCTGGAACCGGTTAATTTCGGTTCGGTTCCAGTCTCTGATTTATATTTTATACTACAGTATGAAATAATCAATTTTAGTATTCATTACTTGAATTTAATCTTATTTTAAGCGGAACGAGAGATCTCTTCCTTTTAAAAATATAAGGATACACGTCTTGTAGTTTGCTTTTATTAAACTGTTAGATGTACTGTTAGACTGTTAGACTGTATATCGATTAATCGATGTATAGATAATCGATGTATCGTGAAGATGAATCGATGCTCGATTAATCGATTAAAATTTTCTTTTAAAAAACATCGATTAATCGATTATATCGTTTTCAAAAAACGATTAATCGGAATAATCGCGTCGTTACTAAAAAAGCGATTTCTGATTTATTGTAATGTTGAAAAATATATCCGGTTAAAATGAAATGTTTCTTCGGATAATATTAGCAAATCGACAAACATTTATTATGACGTCTAGCCAAGTGAAAATCGCCTATCAATATTTAGTTATACGTTTTTGTTTTAAAATATGTCGACCAAACGAATATATTTGACATATTTCCATAAATTTTATTAACTCATCAGCATAATATATATATATATATATATATTAACAAGGCATAAAATACATTAAAGTGTTTGCTATTTCATGTAAAATAATATAAAATGGTTGTTTAATATTTTTATATTTATACATCATAACGATATATTACATAAAATTAATAATATAATATAATACGGTAACATTATTATATAATTTTCAACTAATATTTATACGTAAGTACCTATATCACACCGAGCTCCGCTCAGAATCGTTTTTGTCGAAAAAAATTATTTATCATTATTTTCAAATTAAATATATTCACCACCAGTATCCTACCCAATGAGCAAATCTTCTATTTCCCATAATGCTTCTATCTCCTACTGACCGGTTTAAAAAAAAAACTTTTTTTACTTTTAGTGTATAGGTAGGTACGTCGGTATACACGGCATATATACATATATGTATATATTTGCCTGTATACCTCTCCCATCCAAAATTCTATTGATTATAAAATATGATGATATGTCTAGGACAAATACCTACCTAGCTAGGTATTTATTTTCATCGTGTGGTGAGGAGGAGTTAAACACGTTGGTATAATGATGGATATTAATTTTCTGTGATAAGATTTTGCGTTTTATTCAATAAATTTAACTAAATATAAAAGATTTGTTTTAATAACCTAGTATAACCACTTCTGTCTTCTATACCATTCCCATTGAATTAAAAAATTTCACACCATATTCAAAATATGTTATTTTAAATATTATATTGAATATTTTTTTACACACGTCTGAAATATTACATTTACATTATTAGTTCATAAAATATTTATAACACGATACCACAATATGTTTTAATAAATATGGTTTAAAACAGATTATAAACATATTTTCACAATATTTATATGTTCCAATTGTTGCTATCTGAAAACCCCCACCATCTGTACCTGACGACTTTTAAAAATTTTAACTAGGTACCTACAATAAAAGTATAAAATAAAAACATCTAAAAACTAGATAATATAGTGTTATAATTGTTTACATCTGTTCGTTTCGAATAAATCTATTTCCCTAGCCCCACCGCATAGGAAAATCCTGATGGATGTGCTCCTGTTCTTAGAATGTGCTTTTTTTTTTTATTAAAACATAAAAAATAAACTTAATTCAATTATTAATAACCCGGAAAAACTTTATATAGAGGTAGAGTAAAGGTAAAGTTTAAAATGCGATATTTTATAGAATAAATTCGAGTCCGGTGAAAATCCGTCGATATATTGAGAGCGAACTAATCGTTTCTATTGATGGGCATATTATATTTTACGATTTTGTCGATGGAAAACCGCAAATGGACAAAATTCGTGTTTTAATATTCGTAAAATACGCGTACAAATATCGTAGGTATACCTATACTATTATATAATAGTATAGTATATAATTCGAATCCGAATGCAATAATAGATACCAAAATCAAAAATTAAAAACGAAATAAAAAATATAGGTGTATTATTACTGTTATATGGGTATATAATATTATAGGCATAGAATCTTGATTCATGGCCATTGCCCTTGCAGGCAATCGCATAATAATTTGAAATCGTATAATGGCAATTTTCGTTATTTAAATATATTCAGGTAGGTGTCTGAGTCTACATTATATTATATATTATCATATTCCCGAAAATTCTGAACTCGTTTCGAAACTATACGCTCGTTGTATAATATTATATAGTTAATCGATTGAACTTGATTTGTACAACGTCGGGATATTTTTTTTGCATTCCAAGCATTTTTCACATCGATAAAATATGTAATTTGTACGTTGTAACCTATTTGTATGTATAGAACTAAAATTATCAATGTTCACTTGCCCAGTGTGTTGTGTATTGTGTTATAAAGTATGTTATTGTATGTTATTATATACATACGTACATAGTGTTTATAAAAATACAGATTTCTAAAAACGCATACACATCCAGTAGTCGTCTGCAGACTCATTAATAACAATGAAATTAAGTAATTAATCTTTATGTTTTTACTGTAAATATGTGTCGAATATTAATTAAGAAAGTTCCTAGTGACACACTATAATATATGATATTTTTTTTTTTTTTTTTCTAATTGGATAAGACAATAGACAGACGTTCTTTTCGTGTTATTAGGCCGTCCATATATTATTTACTTTTAATAATAATAATAATAATAATAATAATATATGTATATAGGTACCTTTATACTTAGTAAATAATATCCCGTGACGTTTTAGCCGAGACCGTCTGTGAATAATAATAATAATAATAATAATAATAATACAATAATTTTTTTTTTGTAAACTATTTGAAAGTCGATAATCTTAAAAACAAAAAAATAAATAAATAAAAATCGAGACACCACCTATAGATATTTTAAATATCACGCTGTTATTATATGCGCAAAAATAAAAATCTTCACGCACCGCATCCGTTATATTAACAAGGATACATTATTTATACATCTTAACATAATATTATCGTAACATATAATCGTCCAACATACCTAATCATCTCGATCTTATGAATAACGTATTTTTATTCAGTATTTCGTATTTTATTCATACTGAAAACATACGAAATTACCATTATAATTTTATACTGTACGCGTGTAGGTTCCGGTCAATCGGTTAAAAATCGGTATCAACAAATCACATATTCCCCATATATAGGTATTTATCACGTTCGGATCTTCCATTTATATAACAACGCGTTTTTTTTTTTTTATATTTTAAAATATTCGTACTTTTTAAAGTAATATAATCAACTATGTAATATTATATACGTTTCTCCATTCAACGCCTACGATGACGTTAATACTAAATTAAGCGCCTATAATGTATACGACTATATATTATGTTTGTATAAACCTGATGGATTTATTAAAATAATAATCCCAAAATAAAACGACACGTCAAATTATTATCATAATATACACTAATAAATTATAATGTCGTAAGCGTGTGGCCATACTCAGTCGTTCAATATTAAATGTTTAGTGTCAATCGACGTGTAACTCCGTCATATTATAATATGCAAGTATAAGTACGACGACGGAAATTTAGCGTCACTGCCGGATATTGTAATAAAATTTCTACGACGGTAACAATAGCCATGTGGCTAATGTAATCAGAATATCATAACAATATTGAAATATATTAGGTATGTCGTAGAAGCCGATTTAAATGGACCTAGGAGTAGACAGCAATGTTTCTAGTAGCAAATGTAGGGAATCAAGATTCACCTACATTTTGACACCATTCCCTATATTTAGACTGCGATATGGAAGGCAAAGGGAAACCACCACATTAAAATCTCTAGTAGATAACTACTTTTTCGGTCATCTAAAAAATGGATTCTCGCAATGTATAAAAATATTCCGGGTGTAAAATAGCTCCCCATTCAGATATCCGGCTGGGAACTACCTTACAAATTTTTCAATAGCTCTATTTACAAATTTAATAGATGCCTGCTGAATAGTCAAACGGCCCATAGTTAGGAGAATGAAAAGTGGCCGTTGATGCGAAAGCTTTTGGCGGTTTATTTTCATCAGGGTAACATAAAATAGTTTTTACTGATACATGCCAAAATCATGATAACGTTCTACAACCATTCTAAAATAAAACTACAATAGCCAAAATATTCCATTTGTACCCAGAACGAACCTAAAAAGGAAATAATAAAGACGTATTCAAAAGCATAGCCAGCCAGACGTTGATCACAGACCGTGCGACTCGCATGTTAAGCGTGTCTTAGTTTGAGAACACCTCCTTATCAGAAAAAAAAAATAGTTGCTAACATATTTGCCAGTGGCCAGTTTTCGTTCTCCCGACTATAGTCTATACAGCAGCTGACAAATCAGAGTTATTTGTAGACTCCCTTATGCAGTAATATTTTTTAAATCCCGACAAAGAGCTTCCTGAAGTGTTTACCATGGTTTGAAAAATCAAAAAGTCTAACATCTCTAATCCCTTTACTTTCACTACACCGGATACCATAAAAAGGCTAATTTCAAGACTTCCGAGGAGAAAAGTACAGGGTGAAGACAAAATTACAAATACAGCACTAAGAAAAACACAATTAACGTTCTCACTAACATTATAAATGGTCGCTTCAGGTTATACTATTTTCCGATCACCTGGAAAAAAGCCTCGATTATAGCAATTTCAAAGCCCGATAAAGATCCCAAATAACTGGAAAGCTACAGGCCGATATCCTTGTTGTCCTCCCTCTCCAACATCTATGAAAAAACCAGAAAAAAAAAAAAGGAAAAAATAAAACCAGAACAGGCAGCCTTTCATCAAGGCCATTTAACTGCTTAGTAGTTAGTCAACTTAATCGATAACAACAGCATCAATCTCAATAACCAACTTCATATAGCCTCAGTATTATTAGATGTTGAGTACGGGATTGGCATGACGGTCTTCTCTACAAAATATCTAAAATGAATATTCCAATAAATATTATCAAATCAATCAAATCATTCCTCACAGACCACACCATCTCGGTAAAAATAGAAGACAAGCTCTTTTCCCTTCGAAAATGAATGGCTGGTGTCTCCCATGGCTCATGTCTTACGCCAACTCTTTATCTACTTTTTACATACGACATACCTCTAACACCCGAGTCTATAATAGCTCCCTCTATTCGCTGACGCCAAAATGCTCTTTACCAGTTATAAAAAACCAACATAGCTGTTATCCAACTCCAAAGGCGAATTCAGTTAGTGTCTGCATGGTTTAAAAATAGCGCTTGTGTATAAACGCGTCAAAGACCATTGCAATTCTGTTTAGTCGAAAACGCACCAGAAAAACTAAAACTGATCGTCAGCTAAACTTCAACGTACACATTACCAATATAATTAAAAAGGCTACTCAAGTATATGATATGTTATACCCCATATTAAATATAATTAGCCCTGCTCCTATAAAAACTCATCTTAACCTGAAAAAAATGTACGTCATCTCAGCCTTAACCTACTCTGGCACAGCATGGGCCCCATTCAAATTCCGTAGTCATTGGCGCAAACTGGAAGCAGTACAAACTATTGGCATCCGTTTAATAACGAGCATGCCTTCATATGTTAGAAATTAAATTCTACTTAAATCGACATTATTCAAAACCCTACAGGACACCATCTACAGGCAAGCTCATACTATGTTCTACAAAAATTAGATGTCCAGGTTTCGTCAAATACGTAATCTAGATCACAATCAACCAATTTTCATGGCACAAGCAGCCAAAATATTATTGAGAATTCTCCTCTGAGCATTATCATGTAACGTTTAACTACATTAAATCACCTCAAATCTCCAACCAATCAAATTAATCACCAAAAAGTCCATCAACCATTGTCAAACATAATATCATACACTAGTAAAGGTTAACGCCTGATAAAGTATAAGACTTATCGGTCGTCATCCAAGCGAAGTGAAACAATCATCCGAAAGCTCTCGTCATCTATAGCCTCAAAGTCAGATCCGATCAATTTTCTTTTCGTGCACAACACTCGACCACGCTACAATTGGTTAAATTAAAAGACCAACTCTACCAAAACATAAACTACAGGGAAAAAACAACTACCAATTTCCTAGATGTGGAAAAGGCGTTTGACCTCGTCTGGAACCAGAGCCTTATTTTTAAATTTCATCAACTAGGAACGCAAATCTAGCTTTTAAAAATCATTAATTCCTTTGAAACGACCACTCCTTCAATGTTAAAGTAGAAAATACTCTCTCCAGCAGCACACCTGCTCTCACCGGCGTTCCGCAGGGCTCTTGCCTATCACAACTAGACTCGTTTATACAAATGACCTATCACTGACACTAAAGGCCTCTGTCACCCATTTTGCAGACGACACTTTACTATTCACAAAAGATAGGAACTCCAAAAGAGGAATTATACAACTGCAACATCAAACGGACCTAGCAGCCGACTGGTTCGATAAATGGCGTCTTCGAACAAACCCCAATAATTGTATCTATCCTCTCGGCCAGTACGCTATCCATGAACAACGTATTTCCCTAAAAGATCATTCTACACATGGGCAATAAACGCCAAATACCTCGGTGTCCAATAAAAGCGAATAGTTAAATTTAACACCCATGTACAAGACCTAGTCAAAAAATCAACAATTACACGTAGTATATTATACCCAGTCCTAAATAAAAGAAGCCCATTATCTCTGAAATCAAAAATCCAAATTCTTAAACTATATATCAGACCAGCTATCACCTACGCCAACGAAGCATAGGAATTTCAAATATCACGATCAAACTAGAACAAATTAGAAAGAATATGAAAGTCCTGTCTACATACTATAACAGCCTCAACGAAATGCGTCTCAAATGCCTCCTCCAATCGTCTCGCTTTTCAACCATTAACCAATTCACAATTAAATAAACTCAAAACATGTTCTACAAAAACTCGATTTCAAAACATAACCATATTCGCAATATAGGACGTGAACAATCAAATTCAATCCACTACACAGAAAAATCCGTCCATTTGATTGATCAAACAAAATAGCGTAATAATATCCTCATAACTCATAACAATCAAAAAAATAGGCAAAATAACCGTCTTACAAACATTAAAGCAATAAAAATCGTCACTCTATTCCATTTGTTTCCGCGTACATATCAACGATATTGTCCACTAGGATACCGAGGACCTAGGAGCCGGCGATCTTGGAAGCAACGACGATCTTAGAAGAGCCGATGATCTTAGAAACACCGGCGGTCTAGGGATAGTATCCCGTAATACATAAAAACCGTCGTTCTAACTGATGATACCGGCCATGCACTCCACACATCACCTGTACCGATTTTGGACTTTGTCCGTGCACCAGAAAATCGCCGTTCACGCCATCCTATAATTGCCACTTATTTGGGTGTGCCCTCAACCATCCTGCCCGGTTCCATCTGTTTGGGTGGGCCTTAAAACCTCATTGTACGATCCCGTGTAACAAAACCACCGTTCTAACGGTTACACCGGGCCGTGTGCTCCGGCCGTCTGTGCTCACTCCGGACTTTGTCCGTGCATACGAAACCATCGTTCTCACGGCTAACACGATCCACACAGTTGCCATCTATTTGGGTGTGCCTTAAGGTCCGCACACTCTGGAGCGGTGGCGGTGGCCGTAAATAATATCGCCACTCACTGAAATAGCGGCAGTGGTGGTTGATATTTTAATATAATGATTTTAACAATAATAAAAATTGTATATAAATTAATCACTATTTATGGTAGGCATATATATATATATATATATATATATATATATGTTACAGGCCAAACCGTTTTTCAGGCCAAACCAGTTTATCCTAGGACAAACTGGTTTATCCTAAGTTCGTTTGGATAAACTAGTTTTTCCTAGGCCGAACTAGTTTATCCTAGG
>JAIPRL010012848.1:0-11443 GCA_025469235.1 Pemphigus obesinymphae | reverse complement strand
TCACTCAATGAGAAATTTCCTATTAATGTACTGTGTATGTAAAACGTAGATTGAAATGATCTGAAAAAATGCATACAATAAATTAAAACATGACAATGAATTACTTATTTTAGAATAATTTATTAAAGAACTCTGGCTATACAAATAATTTACAGGGCCATTTACATGGAATACCACAATAAATTCTCACAATATTCAATCATGGTTTTTGAATTACGCTTTATTTGAAATAAAGGGAACTGATGAACCATATAGGTACCTCATTGTATTCAATCAAGGAATCTTAAGATATTTTCTGCACAGTATTTAGGAATTTAGATCAATTTCAATGTACTAAATTAACATAAATAAAGTAAATTATAATAAATAAATTTAGCAGGGTTATGAAATAAAATAACCATCGTTTTATCTCTTAATATAATATGCATATATTGAAGAAAACTTGAAATCGAAAATGTCAGCACGTACTCCATTTTTAAACGAATTGAAGTTCTTACGTATTATTTAAAACATAATTTATGTAATTATAATTTAGTAAAACAATTAATTTAAGAATAAAATTTAATAAAGATCGATAAAATGTGTTGTCAATTTGTTGAATAATCGCATAAATAAATGTTCATCAGGTGAGCCACGCCATCACCTCAACTTCAAAATTTTGATTAGGGACTTCGATAAGATTTTGTCATTTATTTTGTAATGATTTGTAAACGTAAAAACTGTTTTTGTAACCTAACCTAAACTTTGCAATTCCAATTTTTAGTTTCCGGGTGCCAGAGTAACACCACTTCAACACCCCAGTACCCTTAAAAATTTTAATTTTGACTCGGATCTTCAATAGGACTTATTTATTTACTTTGTAACTTTAAACCGTAAAAATCTTTTTATATCCTAACTTTAACTTTGCAATTCCAGTTTTTAGTTTTAGATATTAATTTTAGAATTCAGGTATCTAATTTATAAATTAAATTAGTAATAATATATTTATGTCGTATGTAGGTAACAAATTTAATTTTAAGATATTTGTATTATTTTTTTTTATTGTATTTGAAAGCAATGATAAATCATTGCACATTTGCACTCAATAAAACGATTATAAGCGGAACTTCGGTAAAGATTATTAAAAATTTAATTATTAATAACTAGGTTATTAACTTGACATTATTTATTTTACGAAATTTGATTACACTTCATACTGAAATATTAAATTTCCAATAAATGCTATTCCAAATTTCAGTTTCAAGTATTATTTTTAGAATATTTAGATATCTAATATATAAATGAAATTAGAAATATATCTAGGTCATATATGTAACAATTTTTTTTTGTTGTATATGAATCTATTAATTATAATTTAATATTTATATAATAAAAAAAAAATTAACATACATGATACGTATTATCAAAAAATAATTAACGCTATTAATTTACGTATAATAATTATTTACAGATTATTAAATTGTGGGATATATATTATATCCCACCATGCCGGAAAGAGTTCAGTAACTACCCATAGGTAATAAATATTATCTATTTTTAAGAGGATAATTTTTTTGTAACATTATCTTATCATATTTGTAAAACATTGTCTTGAATTTTTTAATATATAATTTTTAATGTAAATACACTGATTTTTCATATTAATGTTCTAAACGCAGATAAACGTGTCTTGTGCACAGGTCACACAAGACACGCGGTGGACTGTCGCGCGTTGTATTGAAACGTTGAAACGTATTATTTTATTCGTTTATCTGTTTTTCAGAAGTTCACGCTATCGCTATACATTACTAGTAAGTATACCTATGTTACTCGTATGCTTTTCGTTATCCACGGTCGTAACCAATATTAGTATTTTTATCAACGACGTTCAAATATTATTTCTGTATACAAACATAGCACTATAAGTACACAATACATTACAGAAGTATAGGTAGAGTATAGAGATAGACTATTCCATATGACATATACATTATTATTATTTAGTATACAAACATTTTTTTTCCCCATTAATAATCTTTAGTTGGACATTTTTAAGTAATTTTCTTGAAAATTTTGAAAAAAATTACTTAAGCTTCGCGGAACCCTGAAGTGATCTCCGCAAAAAGTTGAAAAAAGTTGACAAAAAGTTTGTCCGCTGAACAATGTTTAAGAAACGCTGCTATAAACAACAAAAATATATTATGACTCGGTACGGCTAAATGATTTATTAATTACCTTGAAGTACTGATAATACTTCTATAATCTTCTCGTTTAATGGAGTGAAAAATACACATTTTTTCGTAGTTACAAAATAGATCACTGATATTATATGTACGTGGGTGCGTGTAATAGCTCTCCGTATAATTCTGATATGGGTTTACTTACACTTATGATCATTTATAATTCACACATATAATAATAATAATAATAATATTTATTCAAATGAAAAAAAAACGGTAATATTGCTATATTAGACGTATATATTATTTATATTCAAAAAATTTCAAAAATCAGGACTTCTAATATTTTTAATAACTATTTAATTCTTTCCGATAATATTTATTATTTGTATTATTTTGGAATGAAGTGTAATCAATTTTCGTAAAATAAGTAATGTCAAGTTAATAACCTAGTTATTAATAATTAAATTTTTAATAATCTTTACCGAAGTTCCGCTTATAATCGTTTTATTGAGTGCAAATGTGCAATGATTTATCATTGCTTTCAAATACAATAAATAAAATATATAAATACCTTAAAATTAAATTTGTTACCTACATACCACATAAATATATTATTTTTAATTTCATTTATATACCTGAATTCTAATAATAATATCTAAAACTAAAAACTGGAATTGCACAGTTTAAGTTAGATTACTAAAAAAAGTTTTTACGGTTACGAATCGTTGCATAATAAATAACAAAATCCTATCGAAGTTCCGAGTCAACATTTTAATTTTTAAGGGTACTGGGGTGCTGGAGTGATATCACTCTGCAGGCACACGGAAACTAAAAATGGGAATTGCGAAGTTTAAGTTAGGTTGCAAAAAAAGTTTTTACGGTTACTAATCGTTACAAAATAAATAACTAAATACTATCAAAGCCCCGAGTTAAAATTTTGAAGTTGGGGTGCTGGCGTGACGCACTTCTGTTCAACCACATTTTAATGCATTTTTTTTTTATCCACAAATAGCGATGTGAGGTAGGTAAATATACGTAAATATTATTCTCATATTAATCGTTTTTACTAGTGTAATAATTTTACTTAACATAATAAAATATTAAAATGTATAATACAATTAATAAAAATATTCTATTTTCGTAAATTATTTTAGGAGTATATAATAAAAATGATGAAAAAACATTACTCCGAAAAGTTTAATGTTAAACATATAAATTACTTATTTATTATAAAAAAATAAAATGGTTAATTATGTTATGAAATAACATCAAAATTAATTTACAAAATTAATTTAAAAAAATAATATTTAAAAACGTTTAAATCGACATTCTAGATATTTCAACTTCACTGCAGATTGTGTAGATATTTTGACTCAATTGTTTACATATTACACCTATATTCTCATATCATCTGGCCAGAGTCGTATCAAGGGCTTGGCGAAACCTTCCCAGGCCAATTGCCCAACAAAAAAGGGAGCGTAAAAATCAAAATTCAGTAATATCTATCCCTACATTTCTAAGATTGGGGGGCGAAAATTCGACGGTCAAAATCTTGTGAAAGTAAGTTGATGACTTCCTTTTTTGCTTATTAACTAGATATTTGAGGAATGTGGGTATAACTCCAAAAAATTGATGACTTTTTTTCCTTATTACTAATTTAGGAGCAGAAATTCGGTTTTTTTCCAATGGTGCTATCGAACTGCCACGGCTCTGCATGTAGCTTTATAATTTTCCCATCTTAATTGGTAGAATTATTTCAGAAGAGATAACACACAGTTGATGTTTCAATGTCGTTAAAGATATATTTTCCTTTACACAATTTATAGAACACATATCATAAGATGTATTTTTCCTCACATTGGCTACTTATGGAATATAATATTCAAAAAATTTACTAAGCTGTATGAAATATAAAAATCAAATAGTTAACCTTATCGTTTTCACATACACACAACAATATAAAACAAATGTAAACATTTAATAAATAAATCTGCGTACTAGATAATCACTGTATTATTCTTGTAAATATTTTTAAATAATTGAACAGTTTACCAGGAACTATGAATTTATTAAATAAAGGTAATAAAAAACTGCATCGTACTTTCTCAGTCTGTTTCTAGAATTTAGAGTACACATGAAGTTCAAAGTTCATGAACTTTCAAAAATACTGGGACGATTTTAATAAATAACTTCTAGTAAATTGAATTCAGATTAGAATGGAGAATATTTTCAATACACAAGTCACATAAAAGTGTACTTTAAAAATATATTATGTTAATAAATTCATTTATTGTATTAAAAATATAATGTTAATTAAATATTTTAATTTATAACCAGTTAGATAATTAGGTTGTTTTACAATACTTATATGAATTAACACGTTACTTTTGACAATAGCGAACTTATATCAAACACCTACGTCCTACACAGTATTAATATATTCGTATTATAAAACTTTAGGACAGACATTTTCGATGACTATGAAAATATAATATAGTAATTATTGATCTCATTAATTACCCGCGTAAGACCTTGTAAAATGAAGATGCAGATTTTTCAGCCAACAATACAACATGCGTCCCAGTCAAACTATCACAGTAATGATGAGAGATAGTTTTTAAAAAATTTTCACTGATGTTCATATCGAATTTTTTAATATTGATAGCTTCATTTATACTTTGCAACAGTAACATTTGAACGCAAAAATATGATATTAGAAAGTATAAACCGTAGTTCGCCATCGCACAACTCATTCGAATGTTTCCCGGATAAGAACAGAAATGTTCATAAAAAAAATTAATAAAAAAGCATTGAAACCCTTTCTTTTTCAAGTACTTGAACCATATACAATATAATCATGAATAATAATAAAACGTAAAATATACGGTCTATTCTATTGAATAAATAATATTGTAAATCTTTCGATATTTTCAATATTATTTGCATTTCATGACGATTACATTAATTATTAAAACGTGTCCGAAAAACTAATATTACTTTATCCTTACTTATCAACCGTGAACATTAAGTACACAATATTCACAACAATATAATACATATTTTAAATCATCGTAAGTGGAAAAAAATGTCAGCTTAACTATTTTATTTCTGTCAATGGTTAAAATATAACTTAATTGTTGCATATCGAACATAGTGTCAATATGTATTTAAAATCTAAAATAAGAGTGCATTACTAAGATGTTGTATTCCATGAAAATGAAGCGTTTGATCTTTGACGCATTTAAATAATTTTACTAATTTAAATTAAATATGTACTTATATAGAACATGGTAACTACGTGGGTAGAATTTAAAATATAGTATTCAGAATACTGAATTTTGAAACTCCTGAGTATAAATTATACTGAGCATTATATTTGAATGATACAGTTTTCGGGTTCTCTTCAAAAGATTACTCACCTTATATCACCGTTGTGTGCTTACAATTCATTGCTATGATTGCCAATATCAATATTTACACTTTACATTTATTTTATCGGTTTTTAGATTTTTATCCATAAGCATGCTAGGTATACTATATAGTAACGTAAAATGATGTTATTTATGTTGTAGAGGAATATTCTTCAAAATTGAGAATTTTATGTAATTTTATTTTTTTAGCAATATTTTATCAATTTCAAAATTGTATACAATATTTTTGCTAAAGTAATTATTTTAGTATTATTGTTGTGGCCATAATTATTATTGTACAATTATAAAAAAATAATAATTTAATTTAATTATTGTTAATGAATAATGAGCGATGAATGATGTTATATTGTTATATTGATAAAAAATTACATACATTTATTCATACCTATTATTCAAACTATTCTTAAAAAAAATATAAAACTCAAATGACTACATAACTAGGTGCAATGGTTACAACCGGTACATTTACTCTGTTATATACTCACACAGGATAGATATATCTATTTATTGAATGCTTAATTATGTTCAATAATAATAATATCGAATAGATGTCGTCGAATAATGTAAAAAATGGAATATATTTCGGGCTGCTAGCCAGTAAAAAGTCGGTTGTGTGTACGTTTCCTATGTTTTCTAAGTATTTTGCTTTTATTCAGTATTTTACAACCCTCAATCTAGTATGTCGTGTCACCGGCTGAAAATTAATTCTGATAAGAAAATCTAAACCCAATCAAATCATCATAGATGATTCCGTATGATAGTCCGTACTGATTATTTTTGTATCAATTATGTTCTTATCCTTAGTTGAAACATAACATAAATTATTTTTTTATACAAATTTGATTTTAAAAAAAAGTTTGATTACAATTACTGATATCATGTGATAAAACCTAAAATAAACGGTATTGGTTATCAGTATAAGTATTTTAAAGTTTTATAGAGTTATATGATAATGCATGTCACAGAATACGTTGTTTTTTTTTATTGTTTATGTACTTACAATGGTTTTTAAAATAAATTGCGAACCCGGTCGTTCTTATCGATTAACGCTTAAGTGATTCTAATTTCTCTAAAATCTAAATTATAAATCTTTTTCTAACTTTTAGATCTCACAAAAGTGCCAACTAAATATATATTATCGACTACATTCTTTACTATTGTATGAGATTTATTATATTTGTTTATATATATTTAATGTATTTACTATTGTATAAGTACAAAAATAAATAACGATTAACAAAGTTACTTGAAAAAGTAACTACGTTACATTAATGATTAACATAATTTACGGTACTACTTATACATAATTCTATTTTTTATTTTTGTCAATGTAAATTCAAATAATAATACAATCATTGATATAATGTACCCGACAAATAGGAAAACAAAAGAAAACCATAAATCGTCTATCGTGTGAGCTTTTAAGACATTTGACGTATTGACATTTACTGGTTTATAATATTCTCGTTCTAATTTTCTGATATCGTTTTTCCATTTGTTAAGAATGCCGGCTTCTTGAAAACGTGTGAGGAGATCATTGAGCTCGTCCAAAAATGGGAAGTCTAATGCAACAGCATATGTTAAGTAATACTTTAGTGGACATTCCTACAGAGAAAAAAACACATTAATTATTATAGTTAAAAAATTAAAATATATATATTTCACTCTATAAGCATTTTTAATTATCGATGTCTAAATGTTATAAAACAAAACGAATAATATCTATTTCTCTAGTATGCAAATCAAAAATGTTTCTCGTTACTATGTAATACAAATATCGTATATTGAATAATACTGTATCTCTTGTAAACAAATCAATAATCGAAACTATGTAAACTAGTTAGTATTAGTAGTATTAATTATTACTACTATTTTTAGTTAGATACTAGTAATAGTTAAGAAATATTAAATATTTTAAAAATTTAATTATTTTCTCTTAATTTTATATAATAATGAAGACTATCCAATAAAACTGTTATATACAAAATTGTGTACATAGTATAAAAACATACATATTATATACCTACTAGTAAACTTTACATTAATCTATACCAATATTATATCCATAATATATAAATACGTATTGAAATATTGGATAATTCTAAGATAACTAATTTATAATTTTCTTTCATATTGCCAAGAAAAAAATCACTTAAAAACGAATGTTGAAATCTAGAGTCCAGATTTGTAATCTCCAAATATGTAACGTCCAGATTTATAATATCCATTTGATTACGGTTTCATTAAATTAAAAATCGAGATATATAATGTCAGAATATAAAACGTCAAAATTTTTATAGTTCAGGTTTTTATGTGGGACGATTTATGACGGATCAATGGAAGGACGGACAAACGGACAAGTGAATAGAAGAACAGATGGATAAAACGGGAATATAAAGCGTGAAAACATATATTTAAAAACCAAAAATAAACGCTGATAGTATTATCTATAAAAGAAATATTATTACGTATACCAATTTATTAATAAAAAATATATACCAAATATTCTAGAAATTTCTTCTATGTTATAAAATAAATAATTAATATATAACATTTTATTGTAAATAATATTTACTTGTACTATGTGTAACGCAACACTTATGTTTTGAAAATGAACTATGTAATTCGAATAACCCCCGATGATATTCATGATTCTTGCGGTGAATACGAATTTCGACGACACGTAATCTCGCCTGTCTTTTTCTAAATCGATCTTGTCCGCAAGCGATTTCGTTCTCGAGTACATTGCCAATGAATCCCGGACCGCTTGCAACGAAGTTCGAATTTCCATTCCACTATGGTCGAGATCCTCTAAAGTATTAATTTCATTTCGATCGGTTTCTATGCTCAATTTTGTCACCATCGAGGCCTGAAATAGACTGACGATGACGAAACAGGCGGCTGAACATGACACCAGCAACAGGCGTCCGGAAACGTGTTTCGGTAGACTGTATACACCCATGCCTAAAACTACCTGGCAACATGATGAAAATAACAATTTTAAACTAAATTCTACTTATTACATTCATCTTCCTATATAGTAGATTCAATTGGAAGTCAATTGGGACTATGTGCATCACGTAGTAAATGATCCAGTGGTGCTTGCAGGAAAGGTAACGGTTGCGTAACAGAAACGCGTAAAGTCGTAAGTGTATGACAGAGGAGTGATTACGGTGATGTTTGACGAAGGAGCATTACGACAGTGTGATCCATATTCAATAATAAAATCCTCATGTAGGTAGTCAATTCACGTGTAAGTTAATACACATGTAGTTGCTTTATATTTTCACGTGTACACGTGTAGTTGTTTATAATTTCACGTGTACGCCTGTATTTATAATTACGGACTCATACACGTGAATGATAATTACACGTGTATACAAATATACGTGAAGTCGAGAACTAATGAATGAAAGAAAACATGAAGAAATGAGAATGAACGAAAACAATATTTACATTAAACAAATGGGAACATCGGTGCATGTATTCCTTCATTACATTACTATTAATAAGTTCACGATATATTTTTACCTGGAGACTGGTCATAAACGGGCTGGAAATCATTCTACCTTCGAAAATTTCAATTTTATTGAAAAAATGAAAAAACTTGACCATCAGTGCATAAGTGAATGTCACGCACAGCCATACTTCGATCGTGAACGTCATCCACAAGATTTGCATTTTGGACAATGGGTCGGCTCTGGGCACGATAAAACATATGTAATCCAAGCCATTTGTGTTGCTGTACCTGTACGCCTTGTCAGTCATCGGGTCATCCAGGAAACGACTGTTAAATGACACATCTGCATGGCCGTTGACTACTTCAGCTAGTACGCCAGTGTACGTACGATTTAATAAACTAAAATTTAAATTTTCAAATAGAATTTTCAAGAATTAATTTTTGTTTTTAATATTAAAAGAAAACACATTAGTTTTTTTTTTATCTAAAAATCTAGTCGATAAATGCATTATTTAATGAGTCACACGAGATATCTATGTAGCGAAAATTCAATACCAGAATAATTGTATTTATTAACTTATTATATTTTGTAGTATGGATAGAAATACCAGGAAAATTTAAGAAATATTTTTATTGGATAAATTCTGTATAGTGTATATATGTTATAACGTAGGTTTTGTATAGGCTTTTTATTAGATTTTAAGATAAATGAAAGTCAAATTAATTTAATGTATTTAAATATATTTAAAAAGTAATTTAAAAATAGACCTGAGTCAATACCATTTTTAATTATTGTGTAATCACGGTATTTGTTTTAAAAAAAAACATGTTTACGTATTTATCATTTTTATAAATTTTCTAACTAATGATTGATATTTTTCAGACAAAACTGGACTATTAATTTTAATTGGATTTATATATTCAGAAATTGATTTCAAAAAGATATTTAAAAGAATGTTAGATAATATAAAGTTGGTAGGTTAAACATATATTTTATAGAATAAATATCTCAAAAATCGTTATATTCATAAACCTTTTTCATGGTTTTGACAATTTTATTGCCATATAAATTTTTAATGAAATTTTTATAATAATATTATTTTGTTTGTCCTTTATCTTTCGATAAATTTAAAATACATAATTTATTGTTTATTATTTTATAAGAATAATTTTTGAAATTTTTTTTTTTAATTAATTTATTATTTTATATAAATACCTATAAAGTTTGCGATATAGAATATGAACACAACATTTTGATTATGAATAAAATAAATGAAATGAATAAAACTATTATAGTATTATTATTGTTATTGTTTATTTACTTTATACTAATTTACAAAAAATATTTATCATGTTCGTAAACGTACCTATACTATCTACATTAATAAAATAAAACCAAAATCCATAAAATGTACTTTTTATTGATATATCTATTTATTTAAATTCGTATGTGAGTTACTATGTTACCATCTTAAAACATAGACTATGATTTCCAAGTTAATTTAGTTACTTAAATGCTTATTTGCATAATTTCATACAATGTAAAGTACATTTTTTGGATTTTGCATGATATATGTATATTTATCTACAGGTGGGCACTAAAATTATAAATAAAATAAAAAAATACTATTATATTGTATAAATCCATTATATTTTCAGTGTCCTAAGTCTGGAGCTCGTATCATAAATCAACTTAACGATATAATTTAATTAAATGTATTCGAATAATTATTATTATCAAAAGATTGGTAAAATATATTTGATAATTATTAAATAGGAATTTGTTTAAATTGTTTATAATGTATTACATAATTGTACTTTAAGGTATCAGCATTAAAAAAATGTATATAGGTACTTAATACTTTCTGTACCAAATGTAATTAATTAAAAAGCAAGATATATTTTTAAATTTTACCATAGTATTTCTTTTATTAAAAAAATATTGATTTCCACCGATAATATAATATTTTGAGACGGAATACTACTCTTTAAGCGATTTACTGATATTAATATAATAAACCAATTTTACAAACCTTCCAAAACCAAATTTATCTACCAACGTGGTTATTTTAAGCGTATAATTCATTTTTTTTACAAAAGACTGTAATATATTCCAGTCGGGCCCGGAGCACTCGTGGTATTCGTAGTCAGTGCATATTACTGATGTTATTCTCGGAAATATCACCACTCTTAGTGGATATCCCTTTACATTATTTATAGCATAGTTGAGTTTACGGGCCCTGACGTATTTGTAAAACCTTTCGTCGAATATCCGAAGAACTTTCAAATCGTCTAAGTACAACAAAGATATCTTAAAAACTTTGAATTTCTTCCAGAGACGTTTAATATGTGACCATATGACTTTGTGTTTCAATTTGTTTTCGCTGACT
>JAIPRL010012847.1:0-11444 GCA_025469235.1 Pemphigus obesinymphae | reverse complement strand
ATTGAACATTAAAGTTTTACAATTTATTATAATAATAAAATACAATTTATAATATTTTGTAATACAATATTACAAAAAAAAGCAGGAATAATAATAATAATACTGTAAAGAGAATAAAAAAAAAAAAAATGATGAAAAATGATGAAATTTAAAAGACAAAGACAGCAAATGTAAGTATGACATCCTCTATAATTATTTTATACATTTGATCATTTTTATTTAAATATAAAAATCTCAGAATCATAAAAAACCTCGGTATTTCTCATTTCAAAAAAAGGATTCGGGTTCCGGTTTCGGTTCTTTTAAAATATTCAATAACGGTTCCGGTTTGGTTCCGGTTCTTAATATTTTAAGGGTTTTTAGGGTTCGGAACCGGTTCTTTTCGGTTCGGTTCCAATCCCTGACTATGATACAATTTCTTGTCTTTTACGTGTTAACTTAACTAAATGATTATAAAAAAATTAACGATTAAAAGTTCAGTTAAGCCAATGATAATTTAATCTAGTTCAGTTAATTAGTTAATAAACAAATTAATTAACCAGTTGAGTTAAAAGTTAAACAAAAATTGACTTTTTTTATAACTCAACTTTAACTTTTTAACTATAATTAATGCCCACCATATTATTTAAAATTGTCTATGCAATTATAGTATAGTTTATTGTTTGAATTACGTTCGGGAACAGGGAATTCTGTAGTATATACGGTCGCAGAATGAGCTTTTCGAACTCGTTCGTGCAATACAACTTTTAAAAATTTTAAAAATGAACGCTTGACTATATTTATCACTAGCTAATCGTATGTCGTTTTTGAAATATTATTTAAAAGTCGTGTAAAAGCATTATTATACATGCAAATATAGTGACGTTTTTGTTTGTTTTTTTTTTACGAGGCTTGGAAATTTCTTTGTATAATACTCATTATTTCCATGTAAAATATTATTTAATATCTTAACACGCGACAATTTAATTCTTTGGTTTCGAAGTAATAATACTACACTCTCCTGCCGGCGAACCGGAGAAGAGACGATGGACCGACAATGAACCGCCCGTGTCTGGACTCTATTTATTATTTTTTTTTTTTTGCCCGTTAATACGATTTAACCAACGGGTAAAAAATTATCTACAAAACACGAATAATAACGTTATAAGCGAAAGAACGACGGGAAAAAGACCAATTGAAATTTCGTTATTGCGGCGGAAAAACAATATAATAAAAATCAATTTGTCCGCGACGAACGCGTGCACAGTCGTATTGAGAAATGACGAAAAACCGAATGGTTATCACTTGAGAGCCTATAGATGATAAAGAGAGTGGCCAACTAGTTGATGATTTTCTATTGGTCTACTGTTATCAGTTGTTATGGACGTCATTTTTCGTCCAAATGTCATTAAAATAGCGCGATTTTGACGTTTTGCTGGTGTTTTTGAATTAAAATATAAAATTTCTCTTATATATTATTCATAAGTGATCAGGTAATAAATTCGTATTATATCGTGTTATTACTTACATGTATTTTATTATATATTTAATACACTTTTTTTAGAATGCCTTCATATTATGCGTTTGGATGCACGAATCGCAGTAAACGTGGACATATTAAATGGGTTTTAAATATCTTTAACTCTAATTTCTTATCCTAAAGCTATGGCCAACTTTTTGCCCGCATATTATTTTAATGGAATTTTTTAGTGCCCCATTTCTGGCAACATTTCCGTAAAATGTACCTACGCGGGAAATATATCGCACGTAAAATGGCGGCTTATCACTGAGTTGACCACTCTCTTATTATCTAGTTATCTCTAGTTATAACAATATATAATACAATATGTAATTGTGTATTACATATTATTGTAACGGCGCGCATTAATCCAAAAACGACTCCGGCGTGTAACGAATACAGGAGGGACGACCGACTGATATTTCAATAGTAGTTATTATTATCATTGACACGATAATTGCAATCCGATAATGGCAATCCGATCGCAACCGTTGTCGTGACTCATACCGCGTAGTATTCCATTATTATTTGAATCCGATTGAACATTTTTTCGGTGACGCACACACAGCGTGCAGTATAATAATATACTTATTGTGAAAAAATAATAATAATAACAAAATATAGGTAGGTTGTACGTATAATATATTACGATAAGACTGAAAAAAAAAAATACACTGTCGCCTATACATATTATGTTTGATTTTGCCAAGACGCAATTTTTATGTTCAATTATCACGACATCGATATTATCGGATTAGAATATTGTTATCGCTTTTATCGATTTCGCTCTGACTTGATAGACCGACCGACGAATATATAATTATACGAGTATCAGCCGTGTCATTGGTACGGAGTTTTTACGTAGACCGTATTGATTAAACCACAATGTTCATTATTATCAACATTATCACTACTACTTTTATATTAATCTTTTATCCTTACAAATATAATATGTATATATAATTAATAACTACGCACTTTAAAATGTATTATTATTATTATTCGTAATACCATTGAAATACTTTGATTGGGACGTTTTGAGTGATATATTTGAAATTTGAAACCTTAGTATGGTTTGCCTAAATTTGTTTTTTTTTTTTTTTTTTTAGTGTGCAGGTGTATTTCTATAATATTGCGCATAGATCTCGGAAAAAAAAACATTTTTTGAAACTATAGCATTTGAAAATACAATCAATTTGAAATATACGTAAATTGTGTATATCAAACAAATACAATATTGTGTTTATATAAACACACAAAATGATTACACTATCATCACGCAGTGCCATTTCCTTCCCCCCAAATGTCGGCCCGAGACCACAAAGAAAAAGCTGGTTACCCGGACATTATACCGTATGAATTTATATATTTATATCACATATTCTTGTATAAGAGCTTATATTAAACAACGTACCTAAATTTTCGTCATAATTATAATATGAACCCATTTTCTCATGCCTGCAGGCACGTCCACCAGGTGCTTTTCTCGCTTTTTATTCGATGCACACACACACTTAAATCTGAATGAATTATGGTAATTTTTAATTATGGCTTATACTAACCGACCGTGTGGGTCACATTGAATAATATACCTTAAATACAATATGTCTTATATAGTATAGCCTATATCTCATACGTCTCATATTATAACAGCTGTTAAAATAATTGTAAATTCATAATATGATTATATGTCATATATATATATGCACAGACCTCGTGCAACAGTGTACACCTAAAATACATAATATATACGTAAATGTCGAGTCATCGTAAATGTCTACAGGATATCAAATAAAACACTTCAAAGTTTATAATATATGCATTGCACTTTAGATAATGTTCTTAATATTAGATTTATATTTTCCACGGTGTCTTTGTAATTTAATAACATGCACTTATTCATAACTTTGTTTTTTGATCTTTTCTTCCGCTGTCACGATCCATACGTGTTGTTGTGCTCATTTAAAAAAAAAAATAATAATAATAATAATAATAAATGTTTAGGTGATCGATTACAATATAATATAATGTACCTAAACAGTGTAGTAGGGGTAATCTGTTTACAAAATTCAAAATTGAATACAATAATATAGAGATTAGTCATGGTAACAATATTCAAAAAAAAAAAAAAGTCATATATCATTATATTTCATTCGGTACAATACGAAAAAAAAATGGAGACGCAACATTCTGCGTAGGCATTCTTCATCTTTCTAAAGTCGGTCATCACGCTCTGACCGTTTGGTCAATGGATCACGACCAACAAAAAAACCGACAAAAGTGATGCGGCACACAAATCCGGTGTTCATCGTGTCGTCAATTTACCATTTATATAGTATGCTGTACTTATGCATATCAAAGTATTGGTAATTGGTATGCATAATTTTATAAAATGATTAATATAAAAAAAGGCGTTTTAAATAAATAATAGTTAAATAAAACGGTAGGTATAGGTATATAATATATGATTTTAATTTAACTAAAATAAAATTAAGTATATTGATAGAATAATAATTATTATAATAACACTATAAATATATTTTAAAGGACCAATATTGAGAGTATTCAAATCAAACTATCTAAAGAACCTATATTTTAACCTGATATTCATAAAAAAAAAAAAAAAAAAAAAACATCTGTTATACTCTAAAATATATTTATTAAGTACTATTTACAAAATTCTCCCCAATTTTAAATTATAAATAATTTTTTTTTTTTTTTTAGAAAGTGTTCTTTAAAGTTTCCGTGCAACTCTATCCAATTTAACTTAGTTGGCACACTGAACAAATGAAAAGATTTTAAAAATGCTTTCGAAAAACTACGAAAAAAGAAAAATTAACCACAAATAAATTGTTCGAAATTATTTTTATCGAATTTGTTGAAATTCAGAAATTAATTAGAATCGGAAATTAAAAACTTTCAACGACTTTTCGTTTTATGGTATAACAGAAGACAGAGACTTATTTTTATCACTTTTACAACTGCACACATTCAACATTATAAATAAATACACCCATATATAAAAATAGTAAGAATTTAAATAGACTTTATTATTGTATTTTTAAAATCTACATACACAGACGTATAGGTACTTATAAATTAATATAGCATTAAAATATGTATTAATATAGGTATATATATTACTAGAAAGTCCCCTCTTACAATACACACTTAATTATGATTTAATTATAATTATATAATTAAGTGCAAATTGTATATATATATATTATACATGCATCTAAAAAATATAAAATATATAATAATATATTAGGTACCTATTAATAGGCTAACCATACACAAATATAAGCCCTGACAGAAACGTCATATAAAAATAAATAATATTATCGGATTAAACATAGAATTTTTAAGATTTTGAATCCTGTAAATCGAATTAAAACATAAACTTGTCGTCTCCCCCTTCTAGATATTCCAATTGTCATCTGAAAAATAGAAAAATTAGCTCATCAAAGTTTTAAAAATTAAATATTTTTATGAATACATTAGATCCTACAGTTATGATGAAATTGATAGTTTTGAGTACTCGGTTCTACGATATTTTTCGATTATTATCTACAAATTATAATATCTTTAAGTTTTTTAAAAACCATTTTAACGAGCACTTGATAATTTGAGAGCATTGGATATAGCTAGTAATCTAAGCTACAATTAGAATTATTTTTTGTATAACGCAAGACAAATCATGAAAAATATTAATACAAATCTAAAATAGCCCGTAAAATGACCCATCCGAATCAGTTCGGCTGCATTATATCTGCCAGACTACCTACTCTACTTTACAACTATTATGGATAATAATATAGGTGCATTTAATAGACGCAATTTAAGTAATCTAGTAAATTATTTAAAAATGCTTCGTGACTAAAGAAATAATTTTATTGTGGAGGATGTATAGGATAACGTGCATTTATCTTATCCCCAATTTTATTATATTCATTCTATTTTCACAAATTACTTTACAATTTTGTAACTATAGTCTAAAACAAAATGTTAAATGGTAAAATAAGGGGTAAAATAAAGGAGTATAAAAATATTTATACAGAGATATTTACCCCGTTCTTCAAATTACAAAATAAAACACGAAAATACATTTAACTTGATTTTCTATTTCAATGCAAAATTTGACTTTTTATATTATTATTTATGATATCCTACTGAATATGAGTGAAATACGCAGTATGAGTTAATTAAAAAAAAAAAATATTTTTTTTACAAAAACAAATTTTCTTTTATATCTAAAAAAAACTTTGGTTTTTGAAACAAACGAAAATCATTTATTTATTAACTTACCTACTCACATATGTTTTAACAAGATAATTTAATGAGTTAACAGTACTCCAAATTAACTATTAAATTTTAAAAATTAACAAAAATTAACTTTAATTTAACTATAGTTGATGACCCATCAGTGGCAGCTTTAGGGGAGGTCAGGGGACCATGGCCTTCCAAATACCTAAAAAATTTATAATTCTTTGTATTATGTACATTAATTTTACAATTATCACACTAAAGTACTTAGTGGATATCTAGCTAATACATCAAAAAAAAAAAAAAAAAAAGGTATCAACTCAATTTTGGCGTAGAGCCGCCACTGATCCTTGCTATTTATTACAATAAAATATTCTCAATTATTTTCAGTATTAATACATAAATACATTAAACATACAAAGAAATAATACATTATTTGATATAACTATAAATTTTGTACTTGTCTATCTATTCATGAATATTATTTCTTAATAATATTATGTAGATATATATATATATAAATATTATACATTTATACTTAAGAGGATGTCAGTTTTAAGAGGTTTTGTACAGGCAATTCTTATGAAATTTGGTGAAAAATTAAAATCCAACAAGTTAAAAATATTTAAATATATTTTTGAAGTAATTTAAAAATAGTCCTGTATCCGCACCACTTTTTATTGTTGTGTAATCATGGCATTCGTTCAAAAATAGGTTTACGAAAAACAAACAAAAAGTCTTTTTCAAATGATTTCTAAGTGTAATTAAATACATTTCAGATACGGTCCCACAAGTTTTTTTTATCACATTCTATAGCACAAAATTGAATGTATAAAAATCCTAGAAAATATTATTTTCTATCAATTTGAATATAAATATTTGAACTCTAAAATCACTTTAAGAGGTAATTTCGTTTGTTTTTCGTAGACACGTTTTTACTACTGAAAATCGTTAATGTGCGGCGTCCTCTTAACGGTGTATATTAAACCACATCTTTAATATTATTATACGGTTGAAAAATATTTATTAATCTATTTACTTTTAGTATACCTAACATAATATTAAATGTATTATATCGTCCATTCACGAGATAAAAGTTTAATTTGAAAAAATGCAGCATTATAATTATTTTAAAGAGTACCTATATTTATATAAAACTTAATCCATATTTACTTTAGATGGTATTTTATTTTTTATTTTTTTCATTGTCATTATTTTGTATGAGATATTATAGCATAGCAATTATAGTCGATGTTTTAATGTACAGAAAGAAAAGAAAATAATGATGATGACGATGACGATGATTGATGATAACAGTCAAAATTAGATAAAATACGAGAAAAATGGATAAATAAAAAAAAATCTTAACGTAGTAAAATTGTATTAATTTATTAAGGACATTTTTATGAAATAAATTTAAACTATATAATATAATTTGAAAAAAAAAAAACACATAATTTGTCAAGTATCTATAACATATAAAAATCACAGGAACAATTTCAAAATTACTAGAAACCCAGCGAGTTTACTCATTCTACCGTATAACCGCTGAACCGTGGAACTGGAGTCGTCAAACTTCTTTGTTGTTATATTATTCGTCCTAATGCTATCATCGCGAGAAACCGGTCCTGTGCATTATATTATATGATAACTGTGTGCCCACCTTATTTTTTTTCCAGTCAATGTGTTTGAAACAACAATTGTACTTTAAAATACAATGGATTTGAGTTATATTTACAAATAAGCGTGCACTTAACTTAGTAACCCAGTTATTTTGGTGTGCCTTTCCTCATTCTTATTGTTCCAGTATACACGTCTAAAATGTTTTATTTTTGAATGCTTTATCCAGTTAATAGTTTTTTCTCAATATGTAATACGATATAGTGTAACAATATCACAGTGGCCAAACAGTATAAAATAAACGTAGAAATTACAAATAATGTGCAGAAATGGATCATTTCAGTTTAATGAGAATGTTATAACCTTACCAAAATAAGGTAACCTTTAAAATATTTCACGTGTCGTTCGAATTCCAATCGGAGCACAAAGGATCGCTTAGTTTAACAATAGGTACCAATGTAATGTTTTTCTCTCTCTCCGGAAATAACTTTTCGGGTAGAAAGAGTCGAATAAGTGTTTTGGTGTATAGAGTTTTTTGATAGCGTACTTACCTATTCTGGTTAGTCTAGGACACATAATGAGAAATGACAGTAGGTATTCTATATACTTCAATACATTTTGCAAGGGAAAATATTTGGAAAAAGAGGACCTGGCAGAATAAGATCATCATGATAGATTCAGATCCTGAGGGTATGGTTTGGGAATAGCTCATCAGAGTTATTTCGCTGACAAAGAGGACATTGCTGGGATGGTCGCCAACATCAGAAATCGGATAGGCACCCGAAGAAGGAGTTAGTATATATTATAAAAGACATTTTCCCAGTCGTTTTCGTAAAACTATCTAAAATTGTTGAAAATCGGGAAATATTTTAGTAATATTCGCTCAGAACAGATTTTCGAATGCAACAGTTTATCTATATTGCTTTCAAATCTAAAATAATAACACTATATAAATAATAATATCACTATCGTGTTGTTTTTTTAAATTCCATAAATAGTCACGTATAAATCTCAATTTAAAACGAAACTAAGAAAAAATAAAGAATCGAGTAAAAATTACAAATAATCATTTACCGTGCGTTTGTATGCAAATAAAACCATTAATTGTTAAATAAATGAACACTGCATTAAAGTTTTCTTCTTCTCCTTCGCCTCTTCTATCAACTATTTGGGGTAGAAATACTACGTTAAAGTATAAATCTTGAATTCTAACGGACAATCGATATTTAAAACCTTTATCTAAAAAAATTATTATAATATAAATATATATATTAATAAATAAATACATAAATTAATACATTGTAACTTTAATTTGAATAAAATCTCAATACGTCAAAGTTATTATAATATATATTAGGTGTATAAAATTAAATATGTACCTATTTGTTTATAATATAATTTAGAAAAAAAAAATCGTCAAGTTTAATAAGCTTATTTTAAACAAGAAAACTACAGATACATATCTAATATTTTGTTTATTTATACATTTATGCGGTTTTGATTATCAGGTTGAATGAGTTAACTATATACTTAATGCATATTCCACTTCCACGTTTTATTGACTACCCATGTAAACATGTAAACAAATAATAAAATGTATTTACAATTAAATTTTAATCAAATAAATTTTTGTATCATCTACTAACACTTGTCCATTATAATATTGTAATATTCATACTTCAATGAACCATATAAAAATTGGAAAATATATCACAGTTATTTGTAAATATCAGTAAGTATACTTATATCACGTAAACATTATTTAGATAAATTAATATATCCGAATTACACTTGCCTTATACCTATGTTTTATATGTTATTAAATTAATAATAATTGATAGAAAAGGTTTTATTATAAAATTCTACAAACATTTTTAAAATAATTGATCCTCTTTTTCGGCCAAATTTAAGAAAAATCTCATTCTCTTTTCTGTCAAATTCCAAAAACTCTACGTAAGATTACTATTACAAACATTCAAATTTATTATTTTAATATTAAAAATTGTTAAAAATGAAAATAAATTATAAATATAAAAATATAAGTTCTAATCTAGATTCTAGAGTTCATATTGAACGGTTGTCGGTATCGTTATCTTAATGATGTCGTGTGTCGAGTATGGAATAAAGTTATTGCGCTTTCCAAGACGATATTGTATTTTGTAAATTTAATTTCCATCCAAAATGCACTAAACTTAGTTCAACATCAAATTAGAATAAGTTAGAAAGTGAAAAACTGCACTTGAAATGTGAAAACTGCCTTTTTTTTTTTAATGTTACTATATAATAAAAAAAAATGATATTATTGATGATAAGGTAATACTTTAAAACCCGATACAACTATTGATTTCAGTAGTATTCAATTGTTTATTAATTCTTACTAAGCTTGGAAAATTAGATGAATATCAGTACAAGAGTCAATCGCCTTTTTTGCCAACAAAATTGACGACTTTTCTGTCAAATTGGAATAATTAAATTACTTGTGTTGATGATAACGCCAAAAATAATTTAGAAATTGGAAAGAAATTTACTAAAACTCAAGAATAAATTGATTTATTTTTAATCGAATTACAGTATTACGGAACAGTATAAATTAGGTTTCCACACAATTAAAACAAACAAAACTAATCTGTTGAACGTTAAATTAAATAAAAATGATATTAGTAAAATATACCGTATTAAAACAAGAAATGATGACACTAAAATGATTGTGGGAGATTTAATAATAAAAACAAAAATAAGAAATATTATTGATTATTACGGACAATGTCCAATTATAAATAAATAAAATATATACATGGTAAAATATAGAGTACCAAATATATAATCGTAATCGATCAAGTTAACACAGATAAAAAAATAATGACATATATAATAAGTTGATTGAACAAAGCGAAATAGAATTTCTTTGGTGAAGCTATTACCAGTCGACATTAAAACATTTAATGATTTTTCAATTCAAAATTGAAAAATGAATTAATTCAAAAAATTTAATACTCTTATAAAAATATAAATAAATATATATTATAAAAAAAGAATACTCTCGGCACATTTTCTTTTTTAATATATAATTTATTATTCTATTATTATTCATAGTATACATTTATTTTTATTAAAATATTTATAGAAGAGCAAAACAAGTAATTTTTAATTTGATGAAGAATATAAAATAGCCCCTTTTTACGCATACTATGCGGCTTGGCATTAAAATTAATTAGGCTAAATGGCTAAATATATGAAAGATTCGTCAATGTTATTATTAGGTAATTTAATAAGAAATGAGGCGTAAGAATAATATGTCTTCTTTCTTTTAAAGATTGTAAATTTAGATAATAATTTGATAATATTATCGTTATCAGAGTGACGAATCCTTGGTGTTTTACATTTAAGAGGACGCTACACACCCGAGTTTTTTTAAAGGCAATTTTTATGAAATTTTAAGAAAAATGAAAATACAACAATTTCAAAATGTTTAACTATATTTTACAAAACCTTATCAGTAGAGTGAATTGATAATATTTTTATAAATAATTTTTCAATGAATATCAGGAGTTTTAAAGCGCTTATTAATGAGCTTATACTTTTAGGTTATGTTAAAAATCAATGATAATTTTTTATTTTTATTTTTTTTTTTTTTTTTACTGCTTATTTGTCGTTTTTGAAATATTTTATTTTTGACCGGTTTTTTAATTTTTTAAATATGATAACCAATCATCCTAAACTAAACCCCAAATACACATTTTCATGAATATTGGTAATTATAAAAGTTTAAAAATGTTTAAAACAATATATAAGTATCTATTGATTGTTTTTCTTTTAATATCTTTTAAATAATTAAATAATTTTAATATTATATAGTTGTAAAGGAATTGTACTCCTTGTTTACTATTTATTGTATATATTATTGTTTGTTATCTATTATCTATCATGTACGATTATGCTGTTATCAACCCCACTGTGTCTAATGATTACAGCAGATTGATATCAGTCAAGATGAGTTAACAAAAATTGCATTATATAAAAACTAAAACATAGTTCTCTAAGATTAGTATTAAGACTTTTA
>JAIPRL010012846.1:0-11444 GCA_025469235.1 Pemphigus obesinymphae | reverse complement strand
AGATGGCTCGGGCATGTATTAAGGAGGGATGAGACTGAGGCAGTAAGATTAGTAAGGGAAATGCATGTTGTTGGTAAAAGGGGGAGGGGAAGACCGAAAAAGAGATGGGGGGATGTAATGGCGAGTGGCCTGTACTTCAATCTGAATTCTATCTAATTTTTTTTTTTCTTAATTCTTTTCACATTTGTGTCCAAAAATGATTTTTGTGTTTTATTTTATTAATAATACCTACGTTACTTGAACAATATAATAAAAAAAAATCTTATTGTACGAAAAAATATAAGTAAATATCTAAACTACTCTAATAATGTTTATAATACTGAAATTAATTTCATATTATATTTAAAATATTCTACAATAAGTTTTTTTTTTATTTGAAAAATATAAAAAATTTGGGATTTCGAATTTCATTCTCAATAACAATTAAGATTAGATAATTAAATTATCGATTATCAAGTTTAAAACCTTTTATTTTAACAGTACAGTGGCGTATTTTCAACTTTATAAATAATTAGTAAATATTATTATCATTATTATTATTATTATTATTTATTTATTGTAATATACAGATGTTTTAATTATACAATTATGTTTATTTTATTTTTTTTTGTGAAATTTCAACTATAACACTTTAATCCATTTTTCGGTATGTATAGCACCTACATTTAGTCAAGATGATAAATTTAAACGGGTCATTTTTCGACTTTTTTATAATTTATAAAAAATAACTAAACCGTGAATCAAAAAAAACTGGTTATTACTTATTTCCTTATAGTTTAGAAAATAATCGTTCAAAAAAATTGTATGTATTCAGTAAAAGGTTCAAACAATACGTCTAAAATGGTTAAAATCTAACGTGTGTTAATATATTTGTTATTAGTATAATGTTTGATGAAATTAATCAAAACATATAGGTAGTTTAAATATTTTATTAAATTGATAGAAATAATTCCAAACAATCATAGGTTTAAAAATAGTCATACATCCGCATTTTCTTTAGAAATTTGAACGCCTGCGTCCTGCCGCAAAGCCCGCAATACAATAATGATCGTGTGCTAAGGCATGTGGTACCTACGTCATATCCATATGATTATCTTCACTCGTCTATACCTAGTTACTGCGCGTTTTTATAATATTATTAAATATTAATTATGCTAAGTGTTTACGTGGTTAATTGTATTAAATTAATTAAGGCCGATTTATTTGTTTTATTACTATAATATATATGTATATGTATATTGAACGATCTTCAAATATCGAATAACATTAGGTAGGTACCCAGTGGTTAAAGTGGAATATATTTGCAGGGGGGACTATAGCTTATGCGAAAAAATAGGCGTCCCCTGAACCAGTATGGTAATATTTTTAAAATATTTATATAAATTTAATATTTAATCCATGTTATTATTGACCTAATTTGTAAAAATTTATCACGGACGTATATATGTATATACGCCTATTATTATGTATAATGTACATACTCTGTGGTTATAACTTTAAAATACGCATATTAATTACCTATATTCCGGCCAAGGACAGAATGTCTGGAGAACGGAGAAAAATCGAAATAGTTTTTCCTATGATATAGATCTAGCATACAATTTATAACTATAAATATCATTTTTTGAACTTTTTTTATTTCATTTTTCAATATTATGTACAAGAGAACAAATTCAGTCTCAACTTTTAATTAAACATTTAGAAATATAAAGGGGACGCAAAACTTAAGCTAAGCAAAGACGGGGGACGCCGTCCCCCTCCGTCCCCCCTCACTTTAACCACTGTAGGTACCTATACAAAAATTCAAAGGTTCATCATTTTTTAATCATATATTATTATTAAACAGGTGGGTATGTATGATATATGCTGCTTTCGTACAATATCTAATGGATTTCATACTATATCTTCTGTGTTTTAAAATAATATATATTTGTGTTTTTGTTAGATCATACAATTTTGACTTGTACAAAAAGTACAATTAGATAATAGATAGGTACCTACCTAACTACATATAAATTGTATTGTTTTTCATATAATTTCATTAATTAATTACCTATATTTTTAGTAAGCAATGATATATAATAATAGTATATTATACACACCTATAGGTACCTGTTTAATAATTTAAAAATTATGAACATTTGAATTTTTGTATAATATCAGATATTTGAAAATCGTTCAATATATCAAACACAAATAAACCGGCCACAATTAATTTAGTATACGATAAAATATTTACTTACACATAAAAACTAGCTAACTATCAATATTGGTACCTACTATACGAGAAGTACATATAAATGAATACATTCAATCTAATAATTAGGTTGAAAAAACTAAAAGGTATTGTTACTAGAACTATATTATATAGTTGAATATACTTTACAAGTTTGTGTACAATTATATATCAAATCTAATAATTAGGTTGACACAACTATACCTATAGGTACCTATTTTTCTGGGACAATTTACGGATAAAAATTTTTAACAGTATTATATAGTTAAAATAAACACAACAACATCAATTATATACATTTAGTACATATATATATATATATATATATATATATATTCGTATGGCAACAATAACACAGTACATTAAAATAGAATAAAATAAATAAAGTATTTAGTCAAATCTAGATTTCTATGTTCAAGTCCCTTATCCATTCAAAAGCTTCCTTCGTAACTTCATTAATCCTATTAATGCCCGAATCGAACCTTCTATTTGGGCATTCGTCTGTGATATGTCTCATAGTCTGTCTGTCATTTCCACAATCACATTCTGGGCTGTCATTTAATTTCCACTTGAACATCATATGTCCACATCTTCCGTGTCCAGTTCTTAATCGGTTGAGAATTACCCATTCTCGTCGTGGAAGATCGAACCCTCTAGCTCTTTGTGTGGGATCCCTTATCAAATTTATATGTAATGCCGTATTGCTCAGCCACTCCTCCTGCCATTTTTTAGAACTGCAGAACTGCGACTGAATCAGTTCTCTGGCCTTAACCCATGGTGGTTTCGTTGACTTTAGTCTTATATCTGGCACATTATCTAGGTATTTGTAGAGGATTGATCTTTTGTAAGCATCGGTCTTAATAAATAGTCTCACTAATGCTTCATTCCTTCTATTTCTGGTGGTGCAATATTTGAAAGAACTGGCAGCCATGGTATCGGCGTTGATTGCACTACTCCGCTTATTAACCGCATGGCACTGTTTAAATGCGTATCCACCTTTCCTGAGTGAGCACTATTTGACCAGACTGGAGCTCCATATTCCGCTGTAGAATACACTAACGCGATTGTTGCGGTTCTTAGAGTAGTAGCATCTGCCTCCCATACAGTTCCAGCTAGTTTTCGCACTAGGTTCACTTTTATTTTAAGTTTTTTCTGTAGCTTCTCAATATGGTTCCTAAATGTCAACGAACGATCCAATGTTATTCCCAAATATTTTGGTGTAAAGTTGTGATTTAATTTACTCCCTTCAGCTGGACATTGAGTTCTCTGTTTGCTTCTTTATTATTAAGATGAAATCCACATACCTCTGTTTTTTCTGGATTTGGTCTTAGTCTCCATTTGTAAAAGTACTTTTCCAAGATGCTTATATCATTTGTTAGGGTGTTCTCGCCTTCTTTCATATCTTTACATGTGTGTGCTATGGCAATGTCGTCTGCAAACTCGAATTTCTGGCCAGTGGTTATCGGTAAATCATGCATGTATAAGTTAAATAGCGCTGGGGCTAGTACTGATCCTTGTGGTAGTTAGTTATTCACCGAACGCCACCTACTTTTCTTCCCGTCCATAAACACTTGGAACCTGCGGTTGACTAGTATGTTATTTAATAGTTCACCCATTTTCTTACAAGGTAATATTTTAATAAATTTCTGCATAAGTCCTTCTCTCCACACAGTATCGTATGTAGCTGATAAATCAATAAACGCAACATTCGTCTTCAGCTTTCTCTGAAATACTGCCTCGATCATTAGTAAGCGCTAATACCTGTTCCACACATCCACGATTATTTCTGAAACCAGCTTATTCTATTGGTATGTGTTTATCCAGGATTGGTTGTATTCGGTTTAATATTAGTCTCTCTAATAACTTGTATGATACACTAAGGAGTGATATGGGTCGGTACTTGATGCTTCCGTACTAGGCTTTCCAGGTTTAAGTAGAGCTATTATTTTTGACTTTTTAAGAATGTTCGGTATTTTTGATGTGTTTAATTTGTCACTATATAATTCTGCTAGCCATGATTGTGTTTCAACTCCAGTATATTTTAGCATCTCTAGGTAAATACCGTCAAACCCCGCCGCTTTATTTATCTTAACCTTCTTTAGCGCTTCCTTAATCTCCAACTGGTTGAAGAGTGCACTGTATTCCTCGTTTGCTTCCAGTATCTTCATTTCTTTCTTAATTTTTATTGAACTTCTCTTGTATGTGATTTATCCATTTCGATCTTCCCCACTCTTTTAAGTCTAGATGCCACGTCATTAGGCGTTATGATTCCGGTCACTGTATTTCCCACATTCTCCGACCCCAATTTCTTTAGTAATGTCCACGCTTTCCAACTGGAATGGGTAAAATTTAGATTTTTCATTGTTTCTTGCCGTCGTTTCTTTCTGTCGTCATTTAGTGCTCTAATTAAATCATCCGCAGTACCACTATCATGCGTTTTTTCGTATTCTTCAAAGGTCCTATTAACTACTAAAATAATACAAGAAGAAAATACACTTTATTATATTTTATAAATTAATATTACCTAATACTTGTATTTAAAATTGTGGGACCTAGAATAATTGTACAAAAATAGTACCAAGGTACAACAGTCTCCCCTAGATGATTAAAATAAAATATTAATTTTTTATACCTATTGAATTTTGATGAGCAAAATTTTTATTTTTATTTACCAAATGTGATGTTAATAATAACGTGAAACATATTGATACTTCATTATTAAAATGTAGTAGATAGAACAGAGGTAGGTACTTAAATATTTGTTCAAAATACAACTTACCTATATAAAAATATACTGAAAGGGGAGGGTAATAAAATCCTAAAGTGTGCAGTATGTAAAAGTATATATTTTAGACTCTGTATTTATTCATTATAGTCTATAAGTTCTAATCTTTGATAATATATTCTGAGTGGGTATAACAATTATATTGAGTAATGAGAATAATAGACTATATTATAATTTAATCAATGTAATATCTATCAATTATATAAGTAGTCAGCATAACTCTAAAAGCATATTTTGTTCCCACCTTTTTTTAAAACAAAATATAGCTGAAAAAAGAAGCAATTTCATGAGCGTTGTTGCGTCGATAAACACCGTGTATTAATGTGGGTTGTTTAAATTGTACACAGATAATAATTATCACATTACCGCGTACACCTTCCGTATACCTTCTGTATACGAGCAGTCTGCCCGATATACGCATGCGAGTAGGTTCTCAATATTTTTACACGTTCTTCCATACTTAAAATTGCCGATTGTCGATCCCCGTGCGCCGCATAGTGGGTGTTTATAACCTCCGGCCGCATAAAATCATCGTGTCAACACCTTATACTCGTACAATTTGTGTACGCTACATCGTAGGTACATACCCGTCCAATATACATGCCTGCGACAGCACCTTTGCAATCCTCATCATTGTGTGAAGTATATGTGTGCTACACTTTTCTGAGCACTGTCCATCTGCAACCCATTTCCATGTCACAGTTGAACCAATTTTGTTTCCAAGTGCCCAATATTTGGTGAATCGTAATACAAAGTCTGTTTTTCATTTTATAAATAATTTTTAAGTTCTTATATATCATTGTATCAACGAATTTTAGGTTAAGTATACTAATATTAATATTAAGGTTATTTTGATATATACGTACATTTACATTAGATAAGCTAAATAATACCACTGTTATTTACTAAACTACATTGGTGTTTTCTGTACATTTCTGATTTCTCTATGTGTCACCATCTTTTAATATATCTTGCGTGATCTAAATTATTGCCGTTCACCGGAGGAAAGGTACGCATCAGTTTCAAAGTTGAAAAAAAAAATAAATATTGTACAATCACTAGCTCCATCGCCTCGCTGCGTTCAGAATCGAAAATGCTTTTTTCCCATCGACTTTTTAAAGTAAAGCATGACTAACGTTATATTCAATTTTCATGTATTAAAATCTCATTTTACCAACTATTTGGACTTAAATACTACAAAATTTATAATTTCGTTGAAAAAATTTTAATACCATAATAAAAAATTTAACTACGGATTTTCAAGGTTTTCTTATTTAATTAGAGTAATCTAATTAAATAACTAATTAATATTGAACAAAATTGTCTGGTCTTAAAACCAAAAATTATCCCTTTTAAGACTTAAAAACTTTGAAATGTTTATAAATATCCCAAAATTGCAAAAAAAAAAAAAATTAATCAACGTGAATTATTAAATTAAATATTCGATGTAAATTTCAAGATTTTAAAAATATTATATTCGAAATTACGAAGAAACCAAAATTGTTTTACTAGTTTTTCTTACGCATAAAAAATTTACAGACAATAATAAAAATGACCTCTCTATAGTTCCAACTTGATGCAATTTTCTATAGGAAACAGGGTAAATTTCTGATGATTGGAGCATTCCTTTTGGTAACAAATTTGTTATTAGAGAAAAAAACAAATAGTAAAAATGAACAAACAAATACTTATAAAAACCTATATGGTTAATGAAATTAAAACATTTTTACATTACAAATTATTTATTTTTAATCTCGCGTGAAAGTTTTGTTGATATTATTTATTGAGTACATTTTTTTAAGCGATATTTGAGTTTCAGGGTTAAATGTAAGCATTACACAAAATTCAAAAACAAATTTTAATAATTCATATAATTATATACTGGCTAAAATACTATGTAAACAATTGTAGAAAACAGTAAAATATTGGGAAGAAAATTAAAAAAACTAATGAAGAAAATTATCTGATTCTTTAGTATTTTAAAAGTTCAAAATTATCATATGTCAAAATGGCAATTAGTATACTCGAAAGCGATAGAGTAGATCGTTACGAGTTAGAAGTGTTCGTCGGCCAAATATTTTTATGCAAAAATAAGAACGCAACGGTGAAATCGAATAAATCTAAAGTAAATACATTTTCCAAATCTATTGCCATTTTTATTATATTAGATATCAGTTATCCTTTATCCCCAACAAGAAAGCGCCGATTTGCACATCGCGACAAACGGTTAAGGCATTCCGTATAAGATTGTATTATATTTCACCTCACACTCTTTATTTCCAAGTATGGAAGTACCAGTCAAGCCAAGCCAAGCCACTACCGACGTGTATACACTAAATTATGTTTATTAGATGGTATCAATAAAAGGGATACTAAGTAATAAATATAGTTCACTAAAAGAAGCTTTGTATAACTGTCATTCAGTTCTGTGGGATAAAGTTGTGACCGCTGATGGTATTGTGTTTTTTTTTTTTACCAAGCAGTATTTGATAGAGAATTTTCATCACTAGACGAAAACTGGTCCGATGCCCGGTTTTTTATATTCTGGCATATAGTATAGTATTGATTCCAATTTTGAACGAAATGAAAAAGAATAGATTGATATGGTTTGTGAATATTTAAAGGCGAGGAAAAAGATAGATACCATAATAATAGTAGGTAAGGAAAAATTATAGTTTGGATGTGATATGAAGAATATTGTGTCCGATTTCAAGTAGTGAGAAAATAAGAATGCCAAGAATAAGAAAAGAAAATAGTAGTTTAAATTTACGCACAAAAAAAGATATTATGTGCACAATATGTCATCACGTCGATAGTGGTTAATTATGGATAGTTAAAATGGATAACTCTCATCTCATTAGTCGTCATCATCCTTTATCTATTATATGGTTAGAACGATGACGGACGATTTAACTTATCATAATAATCACAATATTGGTTTTTATATTATAAAATTAAAATTTAACAATATAAATAATAACTACATCTATATAATATTATAATTTGATTTCCAATATTAAACTTTGTATAAACCGTCCAGTTCATCTGCGCCCTCGGTGACGTTACGTTTTGACCAGACCCGGTGTTAAAAAATATTAATTGAATAATGTGTGGCACCTACAATGTGCAATTTTTATATTACCATGGATATTATTGGGTAATTACTATTTTTCCAAGAGTATTCCATAGAGATAACCTCAAAAAAAGTATATATGCAACACATCTGTGCTTCCACAATACTAATAAGCCCTAAAATTTAGAAATGTAACTGTCGCCCACGGTGTAAATGAACTAGATTGGTTGTATAAGTACTATAAAATCAATTATCAATATGGGGGAGGATGACATTTTTCACATTTTGTCGCATATTATATTGTCGAAAAAATTATCTTTGAAATTTTATTTTTAAAATATTAATACATAAATTTATTTTAGGTCTATAATATAAATCAACTGTGGATATACATTAATATATACATATTATATTGAAAGGAATATACAAAACATAGAATAATAATGTGGATAGATGAAATGGAAGGAAACATCAGGTATTTTATGTAACAAAAGGATGCCCCATAGATTATATGGTTAATTTTATAAGACGATGTCGAGGCCTGCAATGTGAAATATTGTATGGATCGGAATGTTGGGTAATAGATAAGAAATTGATAATATTAAGATGGATGAATGGAGTGACTAGAGAATATACTATGTACTATTAGAAATGAGTATATAAGATGTAATCGTATAGAAGTTCCTTCGGTAATAGACAAATTGAGAAAAAATAGATTAAGATGGTTTGGATATGATTTAAGAAAAATAATTAAAAAGTGCCAGAGATAATCAGATTAGTAAAGAAAGTTAAAGAAAAAGTAAAACAATGAAGAGCAAAAATGAGTGGTGGGATGTATGGAAAGTGATATTATGTAAGCGGAAATGAAGAGGATATGGAATATAAAGTTAAGTGAAAATAGAAAATTAGGATAGACGCGGTAGCGGATTTGAGGGAGTGGGCGATAGAGTAATAATCATCCTCTCTTAAGTCATATTTTTTTGTATTATTGTATTTACAAAATTTGCTAAAAATGTAGAATAATACATAAATGTCATTTCTTAGATACAGATGGTAATATTATTCTTATTTAATAAATATAACAAAATGTTATAAAATGTGTTTCCATCATGACCGTCGTCCGTATTACCCGTTTATTCTACGTTTTCTCCCGATTTGAAGTTTGATTATCTCTTTGATCGATAATGGCCCATAATTGATTCAAGTATTTAATCGCAAAATAATTTTCCTTGAAAGATTGGAAGATTGGTTAGTTTAGTAGGTACTAAAAAAAAAATAATAGACACGCTCCAGCTCCCAAAATACCACCCCTTAAGAAACTTCTTACCGCACAAATACCGCCCGCCTGCCATGTCGTTGCGAGTCTATATAATTATAGCTAGTGTATCGAACTCACACATGGCGTATTACATGTTATCTGGACCATTATAATACAAAAATATTATGTTATCTGGCATATTAAATTATAATTAATATTTGGTAGACTGAAAATAACCTACATTTAGATATCTAGGTATATATCATTTTAATTGATACCTATAAGTAGTGGTGTATTTTCTACTTTTTACCGTTTTTACGGGGGCGGGGGGATCCAAAAAATATTAAAAAACAAAAATGTATATAATCTTTGTGTATTTTATTATAATTAGGAATAAATCGCTAAAGTTGATACACAAAATGTCTTTTGGTTGGTGGGAAGGATCGTGGAGTGTGTGTACTCTACTGTTTTGGTAAATAATACATGTTTAAAATATTTAATTTTAGATTTATTGACATTTTTAGACATAAGCATTTCATTTTGATATTTTTAGATAATTTTTTTAAATTTATTGTATCACGTGTAAAAAAATGTTTCCTTTAGCACAAATAAAAAAAGAGTGAAAAAATAATTTTTCAACATTAAATATTTTTCTATTCATATATTTTCCTTAATTTTCTGAAAGCATTATAAAACTGTACTATAAATAGGGATTTTTATTTTTATATTATTTTAAGATATTTATAGGCAAATTAAAAATATTTTAGGTTTATTATTCCGACGTACAAGTTAACAGTCTGTGATAGAAAAACTAAATGAAAATAAACTACAGAATAAGTAATAAAGGTTGTAAAATATATAATATCTATTAAAATATTAATATAGTATAGTATATTTTAAAATTCAAAGTTGATCATTCATCAGTTTAATAATACATTTTTTATGTATTTTTGAAAAATTAAATATGTATATATATAAATATAATAGCTAAACTACACGGCGTTGATCGGTTTTACTCACTGGAATGGTTGAAAACTTTTTAAAAAAAAAATTAAATCAAGGGAAGCTGCACTTATAATATTTCGTAGTAAACAATATTTTGTGTTTTATTTTGAGATGCATAAACATATAAATTATTTGCTGAGCTAACATGCAAGCAAGCAACATAAAATTGCCCGTGGGTAAAACAGGGAATTGTCAAATCGAGACCAGTGACTTTCAATGTTTGCCATAGTGCCTTATTTATCGTCATAGTGAAGCAAAGCTTATTTGAAAATTGGACGCATTTAAATTCGAATGGGTATTCATTTGCTATCACTTGTATTCCAGGGATAAAAACATAATAAAAACATCACCTTGGGATGAGCTGGAAAGAATTTTAGTTTCAATCATGTTCCGTTGCATACTTATTAATACTTATTACTCTCAATCTAGATTGCCGGTGCATAATTTCGGTGCATTTAAATTTCTCAAAAGAATTATAGGAGCACCATTTTTTAAATTAACTTTATGTGATGGAAGTCCTAATGGATTTAAACAATTCAAGAACTGAATAGTACTATCAATTACGTTATCTTGAATAGTGAGACTATGACAGTTTGCTGACAGTGCGCTTGAAACATTGAAATAATTTTTGTATTAATATTTGTTACAGAATTGTTTTTTGAGGCTAAAATTGCTCGTTCACGTAACCAATCGTCTATTTTTTTGGAAATTTGAACAACTTGTGGATAAACGTTATCTATCAATTTGTTTTGTTCAGAAACGCCAGTTGCAAACGATGGTTCTATTTGTACTTCACCATTATTATTTAAAATATGCTTATTCCCTATATTTAATAAGGTTCTTGAAAATCGCGCAGCATTAGTATCACCACCCAAATTTACCCACATATAAAGTCCTAAAGTCATAACATAACCCCACAAAAAATATGATTTGAGGCAAGTATCTCATTACTTTTGGTGCCTCTCGGCACAACTGGCAATATTTGCCAAAAATCACCAGCGAACAATATGAAAACTCCTCCCTTCGCACGTTCATCAGTTCTGAAATCTCTAAGTGTGCGATTAAGAGATTCAGACCATCCTTTATT